>JAJPUD010006888.1:8872-43610 GCA_023553655.1 Myrmecobius fasciatus | reverse complement strand
TGTGTGTGTGTGTGTGTGTGTGTGTGTGTGTGTGTGTGTATGTATCAGTAATTAAAAGAACTAGTCCTACAGCCCAAAATGTGGCAATCCATCAAAATTATACATAATATTGAATGGGAAAAAATGGACATTCAATGGAATTGCAGATTTACAGGACTTTGTCTACACCAAACCCGACCTTAATAGAAAATTTAGATAAGAGCCAATCTTAATGATTAATTTCAAGTATTTTAGCCGAAGTCAAACTTAAAGATTTAGTCAAGAGAAAACTATATGTCAGCCACACTAATATTGTTTGAGATGCATGTTTACATATGAGTAAATATGTGTGTATATGTGTGTGTGTCTGAGTATATATAGCTATATATTAATGTAGTTTTATGTATATGCATATATACATATATGTACTATGTGTGTGGTTTTTATGGGTGGATGTGAATGTATATGTATATATGTGTGTATGTGTGTCTATATCTATCTTTCTATGTATCTATCTGTACATAAAATATAATTATGATTAACTGTAGCCTGCTTGGAAGGGTGGAAGGAAGGAATGGGGAGAAAAAGAATACAGTAAAAAAGTGAATAAAAGAAAAAAGAGCAACTTAAGGAAACAAAGAAAAGATGGACTCTCCTGAATATCATTTCTTCCATTATTATATATGTTTTCTTGACATGGAAATTTATTGTTATATATTCTGAATCCTATCTTCTTAAAAATTTCCTTTTTTGTCTTTTTTTTTCTAATCTGTTTTTTTCTTATTTTGTATTTAGTACAATAAATACATTTCAAAAAGTAAAGAAAAATATTCCATAATATTAACCAACATATCAAATAGGACTGATAGTATATATATGCTTCCACATCCATGGTCTATTAACCCTGCAAAGAAGTAATGATGCCCTCTAATATCTCTTTTTGAGTGTCACATTTGGTCATTACAATTGCATAACATTCAGTTTTGATTCTTATTGTTTTTGTTCTTTTCATTTCCATTTAATTCTTATGAATTTTTCATTTTTCCATCCATTCTCATATTTGACATTTCTTCTAATACAGTAATATACCATTATATTCATGTGCTACTATTTATTTATCCATTCCTTAAACATGGGCCTCTATATACTTTCCTGATCTTTGCTGGTACACAAAGTTATGCTTTGCATATGAAACCTTTTCTTGTATCTTTGGCCTCCTTGAAATGTGATACTTATTAATGGAATCTCTGCATAAAACATTTTCATCACTTTTTATGGTTCTAAAACTTTCAATAAGTAAAAAAGAGTTTAATTGTACATTTACCATTTAACAAAAGATCTTTCAAAGCATCCCATTAATTTATAAAGTACTGCTGAGATTTCAGGGCAAAATTACAATCTTTAGATGAGAGATGGTATCTAGACTATATATAGCTAAATTTAAAGGGAGAATTAAAGCTTGCCTTTACCTGAAATAGCTACATAATATATGTGAATTAAATTAACTTTTATATTATGAGAAATGTCTATTGAAAAACGTTCAGAGAATTGAAATAGTGCAATAGATCATTAAAAATACAGTATACAGTAATTCCTATTTAAAAAGCAGAATTGCTTCAAGTCTCTTCTTTTTATTGCTATAAAGGAACCTAGATGTCCATTACTAAATTAAAGATACTTATTATTATTTTTTAAGTGAGGCTTTTTTAAGTTGGAAGGGTAATTAGAAGACCAGTTTCCTTTAAGCTGGTAAAATTTTTATTTTTTATGGAGGAAAAAATATTTTTTGTGAGCAAAACAAAAGGAAGACTCACAATAATGTCATTTTTAAAAATCATGCTCATGTTTTCCTTCATGGCTGCACCAAAACTATTATCAGAAGAAGATCATCCTTATAAGTTCTGGGCATCTTTATCCACTTGAAAATATCCCTCCCTTCCAAAAAATTTTGGAAAATGTTTTTGTTTTGTATTGTTTTTATTTGGCTGTTTTTTCCAGTGAAATTGGAAGTCTCCTTTCTTGAGGCAATTAACTCCAACAAATATATCCATGTCAACTGTCATTCATAACAACCTCTTAAAATATATTTTAGAGATAGACAAATATGCTTTGATAGCATGAGAAATCAACTGATTTAAATCTCAATTAAACATGGGTTTAATTTGAGTCCTAGAGTAGGGAAAACAGAGAGCTTAACTCTTGAAGCTTCAACAACAACAACAAAATTAGTAGAAAAATAAACAAAAAATAGACTTTTATGATGCAGAAATGACCAAGTCACAAACTCAAAAGAAAATAACTCAGAAATATTTGTTTGTGCCCATCACTTGGATGAGAAGAAACATTATTTTTTGAGAAATGATGCAAGAGATATCCTCAAAAGAAATAAGAATTTGGGAAAGACTTTGGGAAAAATTCAATAGCTTAAACAAAAAGAGGAACAGATTTAACCCTTGTGAGAAACTTTTTAAAAATTAGTATGGAACTAATATAAATTAATGACTTTAGGAGACAAACATAAATTCTTCAAATAAAATGAAATGAAATAAGAAGATAGAGAAAAATATTGCATCTCACATAAAAAAATCTGAAAATAAATCAAAGAAATAAGAATCATAAAGCTATCAGAAATCTGTGACAAAAAAGTGAAGATCACATTTCAAAAATAGCTGTTGTTTTTTAATATGCAGTCATCATCAGGAAAGCAATGTGAAAATAGAATCTGCCAATCTCCTCTTGAAAGAAATCTTAAAATCACAACTCTCAGGAATTGCACTGTTAAAATCCAGTGCTTCCTGACAGAAGGAAACCATATACAGACAGAAAAAATACAAAAATCAAAGACTACCATCAGAATGTTGACTTCATTGTTATCATAGAGTGATAAAGAGCATTCTATGAAATATTACAAATGGCAGAAGACAAAGATCTACAAACAAAAATAGTTTATCCAGAAAAATTTAGCCCATTCTTATAAGGAAAACAATGGATATTTAAGATTATAAAAGTCATAACTGAATGTAGGGGTTTTGAGATTATGATTTGTTATCAGTAAATCTTTGAATTGTATACCTGTTATAGACTTATGTATGTGGAGTCACATAAAATTTCTTCAGTGAAAAGGTGTTAAGTGGAAAAAGTTTAAGAAGCCCTGCTATAGAAGATTTTCAGTAGTTCATAAAAGCGGAAAATATAGAACTTTGAAATTAAAATATAGGAATGACTCTTCCTCCCTCCCAAAAAAGAGGCAATTAAAAAATTATAAGAAATTGTGATAACCATTTTTTTCTGGCTGACCAAGGCACACAATTCAATTACATGAACTACATACATTGTAAGAGGAAAGAAATTATTAAAAATGGTCTGTCAGACTAGATATATTGACATCAGTGAAAATGGAGCTGTCCAAACTGAATTCAAAGTATCTGCTCCTATAATTGGTCTCCTAACTTCCAGACAAGAACCAATCTCTCAATTTGGCAGTAAGAAGTGAATTCTTTTTCAGATAAAACCTGAAGAAACAGAAAGACAATCTCCTGCCAAGGAAATTAAAGCTATTGTAACTGACCTCTGTCCCTTTTTTTTAAA
The DNA here is from genome assembly GCA_023553655.1 of Myrmecobius fasciatus. Classification (NCBI taxonomy): domain Eukaryota; kingdom Metazoa; phylum Chordata; class Mammalia; order Dasyuromorphia; family Myrmecobiidae; genus Myrmecobius; species Myrmecobius fasciatus. The sequence goes on along the minus strand of JAJPUD010006888.1, from coordinate 40,043 downwards.
GAGCTTTTATCTGAATCTGAGATTAAATGAATAGTCTTTAACTGACTAGTAAATAACAAACAAATAAACAACCCATACTTTAAAATTTGCAAAGTATCTTCCCTAGGAAATCCTTGTAAAGTAGGTAACTTTAATATGATTATGCTCATTTTACATATAAACAAACTAGGTCTCAAAGAGAGCAAATGATTTCCCCAGTGTCATATAACCAGCAAATGTCCCTTTAGAGTTTTAATACCTTCAGAACCAGGAAAACAATTTATACAAAGAAAGCAGAATTGTAAAGAAAAAAAAAAGAAAACAACTTTGAAATTTTTAGTAACTTTTATCAGAGCAATGACCAACTACTTGCCTGTATGATCTATAACGAAACATATTAAAACTCACCTCCAAACAGAAAAGATTGGCACAAAATATCGAGACATATATATATTTTTTATATAAAGCTTTTTATTTACAAAACATGAGTGACCTTTCAACATTGACCTTTGCAAAAACTTTTTTTTCCCCAAGCTTTTCCCCTCCTTCCCCCCACCCCCCACCCCTAGATGACAGGTAATCTAATACATGCTAAATAGGATAAATTATATGACAAATACAATACATGTATACATATCTATACAGTTATTGTACTGCACAAGAAACATCAGATCTAGAAAGAGAAGAAGAAAAAAACAACCTAAGAAGGAAAACAAAATGCATGGAAATATTCACAGAAAGCGTTAAAATGCTGTGTTGTGGTTCACTCTCAGTTTCCACAGGCCTCTCTCTAGATGTATATGACTATCTTCATCGCTGAACAATAGGAACTGGTTTGAATCACATCATTGTTGAAGAGAACCATGTCCATCAAAACTGATCATCGTATAGTCTTGTTGCTGTGTATAATGTTCTCCTGGTTCTGCTGATTTCACTCAGCATCAGTTCATGCAAGTCTCTCCAATCCTCTCTGAAATCTTCCTGCTGGTCATTTCTTACAGAACAATAATATTCCATAACATTCATATACCATAATTTATTCAGCCATTCTCCAATTGATGGGCATCCTTTCACTTTCCACATTCTTGCCACTACAAAAAGGGCTGCCACAAACATTTTTGCACAGGTGGGTCCCTTTCCCTCCTTTAAAATCTCTTTGGGATATAGGCCCAGTAGAAACACTGCTGGGTCAGAGGGTATGCACAGTTTGATAACTGTTTGAGCATAGCTCCAAATTGCTCTCCAGAATGGTTGGATCCGTTTACAGTTCTACCAACAATGTATCAGTGTCCCAGTTTTCCCACATCCCCTCCAACAGTTATCATTATCATTTCCTGTCATTTTAGCCAATCTGACAGGTGTGTAGTGGTATCTCAGAGTGAGACATATATTTTTGGATGCTGCTTATATAAATAAAATTGAATTATGCCTTCTTTCCTTCCTTTATCTCTTCCTTCTGTCCTTCCTTCTCTTATTCATTCATTCATTCTTTCTTTCTTTTTCTTCTTTCCTTCCTTATGAGGAATATGTCTATTGGAAAAGTGCTGAGAAAGAATTCCATCCTTCCTTCCTTCCTAAAATTATTTTTGTCCTCAGCATATCAAAGGAGATAAGAATGCATCTAATTGTGTAGAAATAAGCATATATATTCTTTTACACACATGTAAAATAAATAAGAGATAATTTGTAGGGGTGAGGAAAGACATAAGAGCTCAAAAGAGGAAAGACCTCACAGAGAAGTTGGTATTTGAGCTTATTTTTATTTTATTTTATTTTTTAGGGAGATTCTTTTTTTTTTATTAAAAGCTTTTTATTTACGAAACATATGAGTGATTTTTCTACATTGACCTTTGCAAAACTTTTTTTTTGTTCCAAGCTTTTCCCCTCCTCCCCACCCCACCCCTAGATCACAGGTAATCTAATATATGCTAAATATGATAAATTATATGACAAATCCAATATATGTATACATATCTATACAGTTATCTTACTGCACAAGAAACATCAGATCTAAAAAGAGAAAAGAAAAAAAAAACCAAGAAGGAAAACAAAATGCATGGAAATATTCACAGAAAGCATTAAAATGCTATGTTGTGGTCCACACTCAGTTCCCTCAGGCCTCTCTCTGGATGTATATGACTATCTTCATCGCTGAACAATAGGAACTGGTTTGAATCACATCATTGTTGAAGAGAACCATGTCCAGCAGAATTGATCATCATTGTTGCTGTGTATAATGTTCTGTATAATGCTGATTTCACTCAGCATCAGTTCATGCAGGTTTCTCCAGGCCTCTCTGAAATCATTTTGCTGGCCGTTTCTTACAGAGCAATAATATTCCATAACATTCATATACCATAATTTATTCAGCCACTCTCCAATTGATGGGCATCCTTTCAGTTTACAGTTTCTAGCCACTACAAAAAGGGCTGCCACAAACATTCTTGCACATGTGGGGCCCTTTCCTTCTTTTAAGATCTCTTTGGGATATAAGCCCAATAGAAACACTGCTGGGTCAAATGGTATGCACAGTCTGATAACTTTCTGAGCATAGTTCCAGATTGTTGAGCTTATTTTTAAAAGAAACTGCTTTCTTGGAGGTAGATATGAAGAGGTACAATGTAAAGGTACAATGATGGGAATGTGAAAAAGGAGACCAAAAACTTGCCAGTTTGACTGGAGCATAGAAAGAAGAAAAATGGGGATGAAAAGGTAGGATCAGGATGAGTTCTGAATAAATTCAAATCTCAGAGTAATTTTCACTTGATTTTAGAAGTAAAATGAGGTATTTCAGTTGGAGTTGGAGGGAAAGTGAGGGCATTGGGAGGTAAAATGACATGGTGAGATCTATGCTTTCAAAACACAATTTCAGTGGGCATATACATGATGGATTGGTAAGGGGAAGAGTTTGAGATAATAAACCAAATGAGAGCTTAAATAAATAAAACCAATGAGAGCTTCAAGTAATTTTTGAGCTATAGCAAATATTTTCATTCATAAGTGAAAATATCGAGTCATGGATAAGTTCAACATCAGTGACTGTGACTAGACATCAGCTGTGACTAGAATAAAAAACTCTTCATTTTTACTCCTGTCCTCTCCTTGCATCTAGAGCATGGGACTTTAGAAATTATGTAATTCATCTTCTAATCATTTTTTAAAAATGGAACTGAAAGAAGTAAAATGATTTGTCCAAAGTTATTAGGTGACAAAGTAGATAGAGTGCTGGGCCTGGAGTTAGGAAAACTCATCTTCTTGAATTCAAATCTGACCTCAGATATTAACTAGCTGTGTGACCTTGGCCAATTCACTTAAATTTGTTTGACTCAGTTTTCTCATCTGTGAAATAATTTGGAAAAGGAAATGGCAAACTATTCTAGTATCCTTGCCAAGAAAATGTCAAAATAAATAATGAAAAGTCAGATATAACTGAAAAGTGAATGAACAATGTACCAATAATAAGTAGTACACCTAGGATATAAGCATAGATCCTTTGACCCTCGAACCAATGCTCTCTCTCTACTTCATTGACCTGCGCTTTGCTTCTATAGTAATAAAGATTTTGGTTTGTTTTCCCAGACAATGTAATGTTTTAAAAATAGAGATAATTTGAAAAGTAGAATGCAAAGAAAAGGTTACTTTAGATTAGAGGGAAGTCTAAAAGGCAATCATGAGGAACTATAGCAAACTCATGAGAAGATATGATGTTCCAAGAAAGATTAAAAAAGAGATTTATTTGGAATAGAGGATTCACTGTAAGCAGCAGTATTTGTTACAAACTCAATATGCCACTGCCCTAACTAACCTGAAGAAACTGTATATATAAGGTAGAAATGATTATGTAGGGTCTCAACTTGCTTTGTAGACAATGAGGAGCCATTAAAGGATCTTGGGCAAAGGAGTAATAGTGTACATATTGTTTAGGAATATTAAGCAGATGATAGTTAAGAAGTGGCAATGGGATATTATTATGGAGAGTGCTAGACAAGGAGTATTCATTTTTATTGTATTTACCTTTCTGCCAACACATGAGAGCTTTTAGGGAAAGCTCAGTTAGGATAAATTCTATCTCCATGTTCCTCTTGCTTAGGGTTCCCATTTCCATAGTTTTCATAATTACTCTAGATTCTACACAGAGGCTTTCATCAACTTTAAATTTTACATTTTTGGCAACTTGCAAATACATCAGAATACTGACTTTGAAATTAAAGAAATCAAGAGAAATTGAAATAAATGACTAGAAAAATTTTCTGATGCCAAAGACTACATATCTAGACAATGTTTCTCCTAGTCTTTTTCTGATATCAGTAAGGTATGAGATACTGTGCTAATGTTATTAACTATAATTCTACCTTTTAGTCCATGTTAGCAAATGAGATCATTTTCCCTCTGACACTTAAAATGTGTTTCCTTCCTGTTCTAAATATATGTTCCAGTTTAGTTTTTTTTCCCCTAGCCTTTGGCAAACCCTAATCTTGAAATATAACTTTTGGAAGAAAATGTCATTTTCCTGCCTTGTAATTACACTGTATGTAGTCTTTCTTCACTTATAATTTATTTATGACGTTTCCTTTTAGAAATACTATTTTGTGGAATATACTCTTATTCTAATTCAGTGTATTCTTATACACTGAAAAGATCAGTATTAGAGGTTAATTTAGTGACATGGGTTACACCCCCTCTGGCTGTTCTTAGACACGTTGCCAATATCAACGAACCATATTGCTTTTCTTTCCCGTTCATATCTTTGTCATTATCAAATGTTGCTCAGTTCATCTAATTCTGGCCCTTAATTCAATCACTTCAGTGTTTTATTTTCTCTTAACCTTTCTCTCAGCATTTCCCTCTATTTCTTTTCCTGTTAATTGTGAAAGTCTTTCCCTTTGTGTTTTTTTTTAACTTCATATTTTCCCATTTCATAGGCATTAGTTTATTTTGGAATTTGTCATTATTTTTACTATATTCTAAGATCCTGAAAGTAGACAACATGTTTTATTTATCCCTAGCACTTGCAATGCCTAGCACCTAGGGTTGATCCTCAGCATTAGCAACACAACTTACAAAAGATAGGCATTAAAATTTATTTTTATTCCAATAATAATTTATTAAGTATCTATCATATATCAGGCATTATAGGAAGCACTGGGGATTTCATTAATAATAAGAAAAGACAATCTGTGCTCTCCAGGAGCTTACAATTATGGAGGGAATCTTATTCCGAAGAACTGAAAAAAAAATAAACAACAACAGAAAAATAATGAAGTATCACATATCTTTCTTGATTGTATCAAGGTTGCAGATAAGTCTCACCTGAACTTTCTGACCCAAAATGCTTTTCACTGCTATGCAATATTTTTTAGTATTATCTACATTTATGTTTTGAATTTCTTACATACTACCTTGTAACACCTAAACTTTTCCTGTTTTCTCTGGTTAGACTGAAAGTTTCTTGAGAGCATAAATTGTTTTTGTGTATTTTTATGCATATTTTCTAGCTTATAGTTGGTGCTTTATAAATGTATTTTTTTTTATCAAAATTTTTTATTTGCATAACATTTGGGTAGTTCCTCAACATTGATCCTTACAAAGCTTTCCTTTCCACATTTTTCCCCCAGTCCCCTCCTCTCCCCTAGATGGCAGGAAGTCCACTACATGTTAATTATATTAAAATACTTGACAAGTTGAATATATGTATATATATTTCCGTACTCATCTTATTGTGCAAGAAATATCGTATCTACGTGAACAAAAAATATCTGAGAAAGGAAACACAATGCAAGCAAACATTGATAGAGATCATGAAAATGTTATGTTGTGGTCCAATTTTCATATGCCTCTCTCTGGGTGTATATGGCTTTATTTTTATAAATGTATTTGATGATAATTTTATAGATAAACCAATATTTTCTTACTTGGAGTGTTCATAATTCAACAATTTAATTTATTCTTCTGAATTTTAACAGAAAAAAAGAGCATTCTCATACACATAATAGAATACCATGACAGGATTATAAGATGGATGTGGATGGATATGGATATCCATTTTATCAGGAATACATTTTTGAAGTAATTGTAACCCCACATATTAATTTCAAAACATAAGACAAAATATTAAAAGCTAGTATTTAGGATAGTTTTCCATACTTCTTGAGCTGAGTGGTTGCTTCTTTGAGCATTGGGGCGATGGTAGTATTAGACATAACACATTGGTGTAGTATTCAAAAAAGAATAGCTTGTGCCAGAAAAATGCCGTCTGTGGTTATCTGATGATGACCAGGTAAATCAGGTATCATACTAGATTAAATCATCATTACAAAGCAAGGTATAAATAGCTCAGAGGCATTAACTTTAAATCTAGCTTCTGTTTGCTTAAACTAGGACTTTGGAATGCACTCCTTGACTTGAAGGACCTCCTCACTCCAAAAATACTACTATTGACAATATTCTTTGCAATGTGCTGTAGAATAAATGAGGAAAATCTCCCTATTCATGAATTTAATAAGGGTGTGTACTTTTCCATCCCCTCTAAAAGAGGGCCATTAACTGGAATTCTCTGTAGGAGCCCAACTTGTTTCCAAGCATAAAAATGGAAATTCTGATACTATGAAAACATAGCCTGATTTTTTGCTTTACAGACATCAGATTTATTTTTAAATGGTGTGAATCAAATGTTCGCTGAAAGGCCAACTACAAAATACAAAAGAAAAATTGGCAAGGGGAGGATTTTTCTGGTTTGGCTGAAGTGAGGCTGTCCACCACATTTCACTGTAATGGAGACTCCTGACTGTGGAAATCATTCAAATTGCCATTTTCTATGGCTTGCCAAGAGTTAGTGTTGCAGAAAATGTCACCTGCCTTCTGAAAGAAAACAATAAATCCAAAAGAGGTTTTGTCCATCTTGCTTTGAAAAAAATACAAAACAAAAAAATATGCAGATCATTTACCCCAGGGTTCCTCTCTGTTTATTGGAAATAGCCAGTAATGAAGCAGAGAGATAATTTTAGAGCATTTTTTTTTAAATTGTAAGGTGAGGAAAAGGGAAAGGAGGAGGGTATGGCTTTCAATATATGTTTCTAAAAAAAGGACAAAAAAAAGACAGAAACAAAGTCAAGAAATAAAAGAATAATCTAAAAACTGTCTTGTATTCCTTTCAAAAAAACTTCAACTCTTAAAGTTGAATAAGAAGAAAAATGGAAAAAAATGAAGAGTGGATCCTTCAGAAGTTCCAGATAAATATGCTTTATTATTATTCCTAATGGATCTAAGATCTTATTCCTGTTGGCTTTACCTCCAACTATAGTCCAAAAGCATTTATTAAAACTGTGATAAGCACTGGAGATGAAAAGAAAAAGCAAAATCCAAACCAAACCAAAACAAAATGCAGTTCCTGTCCTCAAGCAGTTTACATGCTACCTTTATTAATAAGACATTAATAAAAAAGTAATCATAGTATATATGCAGAATAGATGAATGGGAAGGCAGTAGCAGCTGGGTGATTAGGAAAAGACATCTGCAAAAGGCTGAATTTGATGCATATCTTGAAGGAAGTAGGAGAAACCCACAAAATGGAAGTGAAGAAGTAATACAATTTCAATAAATTCACTATGATAGGTGATGGAGTGCCATGAGAGAGGAATGACAAGAAGGGCAGGGCCATTAAATAGAGTACATAGAAGGGAATGAAGTGGAAGAAGACTGGAAAGATAGGAAAAGATTTGGGTATGAAAAGTTACAAATGTGAAACAGAAGAACTTACTTTGATCTAGGAGATAAGTGATTTAATAGAGTTTGTTAAATAAAAGAGCTTGAAGCTTAAGGTCAGATTTTCCTTTAGAATAGCCAACTTGACTGCTAAACAGAGAATTGCCTGTAGTGGAGAAAGACTTTAGGCACAGAGTATTACTGGGCTAATAGAATCATCCAATTGAGAAGTGACTAGATTCTGGCTGAAGGAATAGAGAAAATGGATATATACAAGATTATAAATGTGGGCAGAGTTTATGATAATACTAAAGGTGTCAACATGGGTGACTGGAAAGATAATAATATCCTCAACAAGAATAGAGAAGTTTGGAAAGAGAGAATGCTTAGGAAGCAAGCAATTTGTTTTATGAAAATGCTAAATTTGAGAGACCTTCAGGATATGAAATTCAAGATGTATAAGAGGTAGTTAGAAACATATGATTTAAGTTTAGCTGTGAGATTAGGGATGCATATACAGATTTCGGATTCATAATTATAGAGATACTAATTGAAATAAAAGGAGCTGATGAGATCATTAGGTGGGATGACATAAAGGAAGAAGAGAAGAGGACCAAGAACTATAATCTTGGGGGGAATTTAGTCTGTGTAACATTAATAAAGAGCCAGCACAGGGAACTGAAAAAGGAACAGCCAGACAGATAGAACAATCAGCAGAGAGGAAGATCAGGAAATTTTAGACAGGAGTGTCCAAGAAAAGGTAATTAACAGTGTCAAAGGCTGCAGAGAGATCCAGAGAGAGCAGGGTTGAGAAAAAGCCATTAGATTAGGTAATTAAGAAATGATTGATAACTTTAGTGAGTACAGTTATAGTCCAATGATGAGGCCAGAATCAGAAGAGGGTTTAGAAAATAGTTTAGGAGAGAAAATACAGGAAGGGGTTTTACATGGCTTTCTTTTATTTTTCTTTTTCAAAAATAATTTTTATTTGCTTATTTTTAATGTATTTTTTAAACTTTAAATTTCAAATGCTCTTCCTCTCTCCAGTTCCTCCCTCACCCAATGGGAATGCCAGCATTCTTATCAATTATATGTGTGAAATCCTGCAAAATATAATTCTATATTAGCTCTGTTGCCAAAAAAAGGAAGAAAAATTAAATGAAAAAAATTCTTTAATCTGCAAAGTTCACTAGTTCTCTTTCTCTGGAAGTGGACAGCATTTTTTATCACAAGTCCTTTGAAATTGACTGGGATCATTTTATTGATCATAGTAACTAAGTCTTTCACAGTTGATCATTTCATTATAGTACACAATAATCTGGTCCTGTTTACTTCAACTTCCCATCAATTTATATTAGTTATCCAGCAATGCTGGGTCAAATGACATGCACAGTTTTGTAGCCCTTTGGACATAGTTCTAAATTGTTTTCAAAAATGGTTCAATCAATTCAGAACTCCACCAAAAAGTATTACTATTCTTACTTTTCTACAGAACTTTCTTTTTCAAATTAATTAATTAATTAATTTTAATTTTTTTTCAAATTAACTTACTTTTTTATTAGAGTTTTTATTTTCAAAACATATGCACAGATAATTTTTCAACACTGACCTTTGCATAGTCTTGTGTTCCAAATTTGACCCTCTTTCCCTCCAGCCCCTCCCCTGGATGGCAAGTAATCCAATATGTCTTATATATGTTAAAATATGTTAAATCCAATATATGTAATCATATTTATTCAATTATCTTGCTACACAAGAAAAAACAGATTAAAAAGGAAAATAAAATAAGAAAGAAAATAAAATGCAAGCAAACAACAACAAAAAGAATGAGAATGTATTGTGATCCACACTTCGTTCCCACAGACCTCTCTCTGGGTGTAGATGGTTCTCAACATCACAAGATCATGAAAACTAGTCTCAATCATATCATTGTTGGGAAGAGTAAGATTCAACAGAAGTGATCATTGTATAATATTTTTGTTGCTGGGTACAATGATTTCCTGATTCTGTTCATTTCCCTTAACATCAGTTCATGCAAGTCTCTCTAGGCCTCTCTAAAATCATCCTGCTGATCATTTCTTAAGGAACAATAATATTCCATAACATTCATATACCATAACTTATTCAGACATTATCCAACTGATGGACATCCATTCAGTTTCCATTTTCTAGCCACTAAAAAATGTGTGCTGCCACAAACATTTTTGCACATGCGAGTCCCTTTCCCTTCATTAAGATCTCTTTGGGATATAATGCCAGTAGAAACACTGCTGGATCAAAGGGTATGCACAGTTTGATAACTTTTTGAGCATAGTTCCAAATTGCTCTCCAGAATGGTTGGTTCCATTCACAATTCCACCATCAGTGTATCAGTGTCCCAGTTTTCCCACATCCCCTCTAACATTTGTCATTATCTTTTCTTGTCATCTTAGCCAATTTTAGAGGTGTGTAGTGGCACCTCAGAGTAGTATCTTAGAGCATTTCTCTGATCAATAGTGAAACGTAAAAATGTTTTACCAATTTATTGCTTCTCTGCATTAGTTTTGTTTGTACAAAAACTTTTTAGCCTAATATAATCAAAATTATCTATTTAGTGTTCACTTTTGAATTCCAGTTCTTTTTTGGCCACAAATTCTTTCCTTCTCCACAGATTTGAGAGGTAAACTATCCTAGGTTTTTCTAATTTGCTTATAATATCACTCTATATCTAAATCATGAACCCATTTCAACCTTATCTTGGTATAAAATTTAAAAAGAAGATAGGGAAAGAAATATGATATATAGGGGGATAATTTACTTGAAAAGTCAGAAGATGGGGGGCAGCTAGGTGGCACAGTGGATAGAGCACCAGCCCTGAAGTCAGGAGGACCTGGGTTCAAATCTGGTCTCAGACACTTAACATTTCCTAGCTGTGTGACCCTGGGCAAGTCACTTAACCCCATTTGCCTCAGCAAAAAGCAAAAAAAAAAAAAAAAAGAAAAGTCAGGAGATGGGATAAAGGGTATACACACACACACACACACACACACACACACACACACACATACACACACACACACACACACATATATATATATATATATAGAGAGAGAGAGAGAGAGAGAAAGAGAGAGAGGGGGAGCATTGCTTTGGGAAGTAGAAAAAAAACCCACCTCTCTCTGAGACCAGAGTAAAAGATAATGGAAGATACCTAAAAAAATTAAAGATGAAGAAGGGGAGGAAGCTAAATTTTCAACAAATGGTACCTTGGAAAGATCCCTGACCTTGAAGTCATAGAATCTGGGTTCAAATCTTGCTTTAGAAAAATCTAAATATTACATGATCTCATATAAGCCATTTATACTGTTTCTCAGATTCCTTATGTGTAAAGTGAAGAGGTTGGACTACAGGTCCTCTAAAGTCCCTTCTTCCTGTAAATTGATGATGCTAGAACCTTAACTGCTTACTTCTGTGGATTTCATCCAATTTTTTCAATGAATACCTTCCTTACAAGAGGTCTAATAAATGTACTAAACATCTTTTTTTGGATCTCTTTTGATAACAATGGGACACATGGGTTGTACAGAGGTAGTTGATGATTGGAATACTGGAGTAGTAATAGAAATAGGATAATTATTTTATCAAAAGGATTATAAAACTACCTATCAGAAGGTTTTTGTGAAGATTCAATAAAAAAAAACATATATTAAGTGCTTTGCCAAACTTAAAGCACTACAGAAATATCCATTATCATCATTATTACAATTATGATTATAGTAGTTAACTATTATATGTGACCGTCTCATTTTCCCCCCACTTATATTCTCTGCAAGCAAAAGTAGATGCTATAATTCAGTCAAAAGGAGGTGAGCTTACAAAACCAACACATCAGAGAAGTAGTGTGCTCTTATTTGTTCTCTTCTGGTCTTAATGATTTCTCTAGTGTGCATTGCAATACATACTCCCATGATGAGAGCATGCCACTCACTTAAAAGCAAATACCCAAATAACCAACCAAACAAAAACCTCTCCCCTGAAAGTACTTACATTGTGAGCTTTGAAAATATAAGTACAGTGTTACTTCCTTGCAAAATTTTCAATTAAGTAAGTTATCTTTCTATTCTTGCTATTACTAAAATGTAGCATAGTATTTGCTAGGTACATCTCACTACCAATGATATTTTTTTGTTAGCAACACTGAAGAATATTAAGATAATGACATAACAAGAAAAAAAGCATGGGATTCATAGTTTAAAGATAATGGGTTATGTCATTTGATTCTAATATGGAGTCATAATGATCTTCTTTAGGAAGACAATCAAGCCAATATTGCAGCTAACAATGACAGTACTTACAGTGAATCTCATTTTAGACTGTGCACCTTTTGTTAAGTCATTTGGCCCAGTGGAAAGTTAACGTTACTTAAATATGATTTTTTATGATTTTAGGTATAGCATGCTGTGTTACTTTGGTTGCTATTTGCCGAGTCATTAAGTGTTTAAAATATGTAAACTCAAGTATCTTGGGGTTTACCGGCTAGATTTCTTTCTTAAGGGCCATGCTTCAAACCCACATCACTCTGACTCTCATTGATAGGCCAAAAACAGATCCCAGGCCAAGCCCCAGTTGGTCATTTTTAAGATCCTGATTTACTCCATCTAGTTAGGGACTCTAAAAACCAGACCATGGAATTCTTCCCTCATCAAGACATTGCCCTGGATGATCCGAATGGAAGTCACTTCTTGCAATTTATGTCCCTGGACAAGAAAAATGAACTAGACAATTTGTTTTATGCAACAAAGCAGCACAGTATCCATCTTTCTTCTGTTCCATTTTCCTCCTTTAAGGCAGAGAAAACAACATACAGCAATACTTTTTTCTGAGAGGTTCCACTTCTTGATCTCAATATGGGAGTATCAAATTACAGGAGTGTGAACTGCAGGATTTATTCAGCCAATCTCTGTCAATTCTTCAATCTTTAGCCTATTTCCTTTTTTCCCATATATTTTCAGTGTTTCAATCAAAGCCTCTTGGCTCTTAGAGGATTAGATGCATGAAATTCCCCATAAGAATTACAAAAGTCATTTTCAAATTATACCTCATTTCCAAATAATTCTATTTTCTCTTTAACTTTTCCCTCTTTCTTTTTTCCCCTTTCTTTTTCTGACCTTCTCCTTCTCTCCTTTTACCTTTCTTTTATTTTATGCTAGTTTCTCTTAAAAAAAAGCTATCTTCCAATAAACTGAGATCAAAATTATACATCTCTATTTGCAACATCTTATTTGAATCTTTGAAACTGTTTCATTGTGCTTACATTTTCCACTTTTTCATTAAATAAAAGGGCCATTTTTCCTGGCTTATTTAAACCATCAAGGTGTGTTCATTTACAAATGAGCACTATCCTTTTTCCTTAAGGTGATGTTAATCTTTACATTTATATCACTGTTCATTTTCTCTCCCAAACTGTTCCAATTTTATCTGAAAACTCTGGGTCTCCATACTAATAACTTAAAAGACTTTATTAAACAAAAATATTTAATATTCCTTCCAGGCATTAAAATATTCATGTATAACAGAAATGTATTACATCATTTTGTAATCATTTTAACTATTTTCCTTTACATAAAACTACTTTTTGTTTCCTATTTCACACAAAACTGCACCATATGAAAAAGACCTTAAAGTAACAGCTTTATACACATATATTATGGTTACACCACTGACTTTATATAGAAATTATGAATTTGAATCATAATGTATGCACCACAGAAGAATTAGTAAGGATATTTAAAGAAAACTAGAATCCTATTTCTAGCATAGCAGAGAGAGAAACAATTCAGTCAAAACCACAGAGGCTGGTTACCAGTCCAAATCCCTATCCTTTACATGCCTATTATGCTTTGCCCAAGTTCATTGTGATGACATATCCTCCTGTTAGGGGTATTAGGCTATACTACTCTCATATATCTTAGTTTATCACCACCCAGCTACTAGGAGACAATTCTATTTTTCCTCTCAATAAAACACTAATTAAATATACAACAGGTGATTAATTCCACTTGACAAAATAATGATAGCAAAAGAGAATTATCAGAAAAAAGAGAATTCAGTAAATTAAATAAGTTTAGTCAGTTAGGAGGGTAATATTCAAGCTATGTTGCGATAGAAAACAGTTTTTGTAAGACTCTTAATTATTTATTACACTTTTTACCACTGCACTAGATATTATATTATCAAAGAGCTAAACTTTATGTTGCAGATATCACCTCTTCTCTTGGTACCTTACAATTTTTTCTGCTGATTGGCTACTTTTTCACCCCTTGATGTTATGGTCCCCTAGAGGGGGAAGATTCTTGCTATTATTCTTTCAAGCTGACTAAACAATGTTCTGGATGTTGTATCTAAAGGAAGGAAATACACAAGAGAGAACAAGGCAGTCAGGGGCCTTAAGAAAGCTCAGTTAGTTGAGATTATGTTCAATAATGAAAGTGAGGGTGATTTTGGTGATGGGAAACAATGGCCTTCATTATAATGTTTCGGGATAGAGAAGATCTATATTTCTCCATCCCTTCCTGACATCTCCTCTTGTACCACAAAATGCTGAATCCCTCATCAAGACATTGCCCTGGATGATCCGAATGGAAGTCACTACTTGCAATTTATGTCCCTGGACAAGAAAAATGAACTAGACAACTTGTTTCATGCAACAAAGCAGCACAGTATCCATCTTTCTCCTGTTCCATTTTTCTCCTTTAAGGCAGAGAAAACAATATACAGCAATACTTTTTTCTGAGAGGTTCCATTTCTTGATCTCAATATGGGAGTATCAAATTACAGGAGTGTGAACTGCAGGATTTGTTTTTGTTTTTTGTTTTGTTTTGTTTTGTTTTTGTTTTTTTCTTTTTTGATCTCTGCATTGAAACCAACATAGTCCATTTCATTTCCAGGATATTTCATTCAAACTTAAATCCAGAAAAGAAGGTTGAGAGCTAGAATCTGCCTTTTCTCTTACTTGATGTGACATCCTATTTCATCAGTTCTTCGGTCTCAACAACCAATCAGGGGACTCTCAAAAATGAGACATACATAGCCAGAAACCTGAATTTTAGACCTCTTAATGGCTCAGCAGAATCAAGGAAAGAATATTTGGTCTTTTTGTGTGTGTGTCTGTGACTGTTTTACATATTTGTAGCTGAATTTTGGATTGAACTAAAACACAAAATCCCAATTTCTCTGTTGTCTCTGATATTCAGTAATAGATAAAAGGATTGCACAAGTTTCTGTTGTAATTCTGGCTTTTAGCAGGTAATTATAATTTATCATTTTTTTCTAAACTTATAGTCATGGATCAATTCCTTTTTTGTTTCCAACTCTTGTTAATGTAGCTCTCCATCCTGCAATCTGAACTCTACTTGACTTCAAAAGAAATCTGTCATTGACATCAACATTAGTGAGATATAGTCATAGGGAAAGAAATTTGGTTCAGGCTTACTATATTTTCCTTAATTTTTTCAAGTTTTGCAAATTAGTGATAGGAACCTATCGTTCACAATGACAGCTAAATAAATTTTGTTGACTGGCTTCTTCTTAATTAGTTAATCATTTTCAAGGAAAAGGAAAAACAAACAAGCATACATACATACATACATATTTTTGGTATCTGATCTAACCTCAATATTTTATCATCTCACAAAAACTAAACATGTTGGAATAAATCATACGGAACCTTTTGACTTTTTCCTCAGTTGATAGAAGTCTGAGAATAGCAAACACATTTAAATATAACAGAAATTAATTCATGGTATTGTTTTCTGAAAACATTGCTTCAACATTAAAAAAATTAAATTTACTTTCAGAATAATCAAAATAGGAAAAGTGAATGGAAATGAAAATGAATACATATAGACAATCAGATTATGGAGTCTGGGAAAATAAGAACTTTACTCAACCATATGAAAAGGCAAAACTGTTATTAATAAGACTTTTTGGAGGGCATAAGTGTTTTTTATTTTCAAGTATTTTAAAGTATAAATGCTATTACTTTGAAACTCCCAGGATTTTTTTTCAGACAGTCAAAAAAGCAAACTATGTTTTTACAACAATTGTTAAATTCTGGTTCTCATCCGTGAAACTCTGTGCCTCTTAAGAATGATGGTACATCAAGTTCCTTCTATTTTCTCACTAAGGAGTAATTAGCTTGCATTGCTTCAGATACTGCATTTCAATTTTGTGGGACTAGCTTTGTTCCTGGTTTTGAAACTATTCTCAATTCATATTTGCAGAAGAAAAGGAGGAAAAACATGATCTTCAGAAACTGGGTTCAGATTAAAAGGTGCAAAGTATTTTTGTGTTTTGTTTTGTTTTGTTTTGTTTTTCTTTTTCTTTTTTTCTTTTTTGATCTCTGCATTGAAACCAACATAGTCCATTTCATTTCCAGGATATTTCACTCAAACTTAAATCCAGAATGCAGAATATTGGGTGTATGCGTACGGATAGTGTGTCTATTTAGAACAAGTCAACTCCCAGTTGGGGCAATGGGAGAGAAACTTGCTATAAGCACATTTTTCTGTGTTCCAAGAAGTAGAGAAAAGGCTTTTGAGAGAAAAGGTAAGGTGGAGTTATAAGGAAATTAATTCTCCCATATATTATGATTTGTATTATATAATCTTAGAACAGGGCCAACTAAGTTTTAAGAATATTAGGATTTTAAGGGAGATATTAATATGTTAGTTTATGGAAACAGCTCATTCTACCATGGAAAATGTAAAAGTTTCAAAGCAAATAATGTACAAAACAGTTGCTTGAAAAATGAAAATGAACTACATCAAAGTTTTTGTGGTTTTCTATCATGTTAGTGGGTAAGCAATTCAAAATTCTTTGAATTTGCACCTTTTAAAAACTGAATTGAACTAAATTTATTAGTGAGCATTAATGCCAACACATCATTTAAAAAACAATTCTTTAGTTGTTGCCAGTTCAAAGGATTATAAGAGGATGGAACCTATTGGTTTAGGGAACTGAGGGCCATTCATTCTTTCTTTATACTTGCTGTTTCCATTTTTATCCCTTCTTGCCTGACAGTTCCTCTTCCACCACAGATAACTAGTGTGAATCTTCATGTAATTAAGGATGAGTACATTCCAGAGCATCATCCTGCAAGAATAATGCAGAGAAGGCTAAACTGAGAATAAGCTGAGGCGTGTGATGAATGCTAAAGACAATGAAAAAAGACCTTGTTTATAGCAATGGTGAGGAAAAATAGGAAGATTAACAAAGAGATAAGGTCACTGTAAGAGAATAGGTAGGACAATGATAAAAGAAGACAGGGAGAAGGGAAAAAAAAGCTGAATTACTATTGAGTACCTCTCTTCTGTTTTCTGCTCCAAGGAGATTGATGAAATAGCCCAATTTTCAGATTGTAAAAGACAGAGTAATAAATGGTCAAGAGGGAAATTGAAGCCCAAGATAACTAAGAAAATAGCAACAACAACAACAGTAACCACATCTCACTTCTTTCAGGTCTAGATGAACTGCATCCCAGGATAATGAAAAAATTGCCCAGTAAGATTGCCCAGTCACTGCCTGTATTCTTTAAGCCATCTTGGGAAGAAGAGGAGTGGTCACAGAGCAGTAGAAAGACAAAGCTTCTAATATTCAAAAAAAGAGTAAAAAGAAAAATTCCTCCTATAGGCAAACTTCAAATTCTAATTAGATTGTAGAACATTTTATTATTAAAGATTCAGTTCATGAACACCTGGAAAAGGAAGTATTGATCACTATGAATTACCATAGACTAAGAACAATTCACAGCAAGGTGACCTCACTTCTGTATTGTTAATAGTACTACATTTAGGAATGAGGGATACAATTGATAAGAGTATGTTTGCATTTTTGCAAAGTATTGGCAGCGTTTTCCTAGGATCCTTTTTTTTCTCACAAGCTTTTATTAAAATCCTCAGTTCTCTTCAACATTCAGCTCAACTCCACCTTATTCATGATGCCTTTTAGATCACCTAATTGCTCAAGCCTCTGTCCTAATATTTTTTAAGGCATACGTGTGTGCATACACATACGTATGTTTTTATATTACATTGAATTCATGTTATACCCATGCATATATGCACACAGAGACTTAATAGTTGAAGAGAAATTTTTTTTTGCAAAGAAAGAGTAACAAAGACCTTCCAATACAATTTAGGAAGTAAGCAACATTAGAGAAAGGACAGGAGAGTCAAAGATTTAATGAGACTAATAAAGTGATTGCTGGAGTTGAAGAAGTAGCTTTCCCACCAACTTGCCACTAAACTTCTCTAGGGGAGACTTTCTCTAGAATAATTAGGGGCTAAGGCTTTCACTCTTATCTCTGCAATTATAATAATAATAGCTAACATCTATGGAGCCCTTTAAGGTTTTGCATAATACTTTACATATATTATCTCTTTTGAAACTCACAACAATTCTGTTAAGATAGATGCTGTTATGTTTTCAATTTTTACAAATCCTGGAACTGATTTTGAGTTGTTAATGTGTTCTGAGTCATGTAGTTTAATAAATAAGTCAGTATTCAAGCCCTTCTCATTTCCTAAATTTAACACAGTCCACATTATGAGGCTAAGCCAGGTTCTAGAGAAAGGCAAGGAAAATTTTGCAGTGATCTGCAGAGAGCAGATAATGTTTATATTTATATTATCCCCTGGACTTATAAGGATCTAAATTTGTTTTGTTTTGTTTTGTTTTGTTTTTAATAAGTGAGGGTCAGGTGAAGGTCCAATATGAATAAGAGAAAGAAGTGACAAAAATTGATGTATTAAGGCAAAAATTTGAACTAATAATGAAGGAAAATTCTGATTTTTTGTGCTTTGCTGCTGAGACATGAGTGAGAATCTCCCTAAACTTGGCAAATCACATAACTACTATTCACTTCTGATATTTTAATAGGTAGAAATGAAGTCTCAGAAGAAATATGGAGAGTAATACTAAAGATTGTAATGTCTTCACCAGGAAATTAAGAACATAAAACCACAGGTGATATTTTAATCCCTGTTAATTATTGAAGACAAGGATTACAGAATAAAAAAGAAAATTGGGAAGGAACCAATGGGTAATAAGTCCTCTGAGAATGGAAGGTGAATTTCAGTATTATAATATGTGTGTGTGTGTGTGTGTGTGTGTTTGTGTGTGTGTGTGCATGTGCCACAATATCCATATCATTCTCACTCTGAGGCTACTTTCCAAAGTATTTTCATTTTTATTGAAAGATTTCCTAGATTAAAACCCAGATGATTAATTTCTAAAGTAACTTTGTGGGTTGTTACTCTGATTGCTAAAGCCTATGATCCCACAAGTGTGTTTGCTATGAATAAGTAACCAAAAGATATCTAGATTTTAGCAAAATAATTTAAGATGATAATGATGATGATAATGCTGATTAACAATTATTAAATTAGTAAGAACCATTGATGGAAAGCTTTTTTGCCTTAAATCTAGGTACTCTCCAAGATCATACTCAATGGAAAAAAAAAAAGGAGAGAAAAATCCCCAACTTTGTTGTTAGGCAAACAGGCACTCTACAAGTGTCTCCAACTCCTAAACTGGAATTCCTGAAATTCATTTAACTATTTCAGTCAAATTGGCTATTCCTTTCTTGACCTAATTAAAAAAGTTTATACCTCAGAAAGGGATTGTACATCCATAGATTTTACTTATTTACACATTAAAAGCTGAAATATATTACTACTTTGCATCATCTAATTGAGGGTAAAAACATGCCATCCCCTATTACATATAGAAACGAAAAAATTTTGGAGTCAAGAATGTATAGGTTTAAATTTTCCTTCATTTGCTATTTGGTTCATTGTGGGTAAATCATTTAACTTCTCTGGTCTTCAGTTTCTTTATCAAATGGAATGGACTAGATGATCCATATAATATTTAAATTTTAAAAATGCATTTTGATAGCAAATGTACTTTTAAAAATTATATATAATGTATATTTTTATAATCTACTCCAATATGTATATGTAAATAATGAATTTTTATTAAAGTTCTAAATTTTTTTATGAATGATCACAGACATTTTATATAATTAAAATATATGTGAGCTTTATTAATTTTATTAATATAAATGAATGTTTTGTTTTCCATATGAATTGCATTAAATGAACTATCATTTCTATGGTATACTGGTGAGATCATTATTATCATCTTTCTAAAAACATACAGATGGATGATAAAAATTTCAAATATTTTGTAAATGAGAAAGTTCAAGCTGGAATTTCTCCTGCGTTTAAGGTGACAAGAATGACAGGGCTTACGGAAAAGAATCATTGATAGTTTGAGGAATTCAGACAAACAATTTAATTCCAGAATGATTTAGGACAGAACTCAGTTCCTGGTCAGCCTCTTTGCTAGCTCTGATTAAACACACACACATACACACTGCAATGTCTACAATACATAAGTTCTTCCATCTCAGACTTTTTCAAAGCAGTTAATTAGAAATACTCATAATGATACTTTTTTTAAAAAAGAAAACTAAATTATAAATAAGACATAATTAGGTCAAGATAACAAGGACATGGACCTATGGCAGTGAAAAGAGAGGATGCTGAAAATTAAGAAAAGCTGAAAATACTTTTAATCTATCAGCAGTGTTGAAATACCAGAGTCCCACATCTAATAGATAAGGATGGCTACTACATGGAAGATATCAAAGGGAAATGAAGCAGAAGTAAGTGTCTTTTTGGAATTCCCTTGCTTTCTTTGTAATCCAGTAAATGTTGGTAACTTGGTCTTTAGTTCTTCTGCCTCTTTGAAAAGCAATCTGTTCTGGAAATTTTCAGTTCACATATTTTTGAAGTCTACCTTTTAGATTGATAGAATTACTTTACTAGAGTGTGAAACAAGTACAATTGTTCAAAAATTTGCACATTCCTTGGCATTGCCTTCTTTAGAATTGGGACATAAACTGATCTTTTTCCAATACAGTGACTAGTGTTAAAATTTCCAAATTTACTGGCATATTAAGTACAGCACTTTAACAGCACTATCTTTTATTATTTTAAGTAGCTCAGCTAGAATCCCATCACCTTCATGAGTCTTATTATTAGCAATGCTTCCTAAGTCCCACTTGACTTGATTGACAGGTTATCTGCCTCTAGATCCACAATTATATCATCATGGCTACCAATGATATTTAAAATTATTCATGTATAACTGTTTTGGTATATTCTTGCCATCTCTTCTTAATCTCTTCTGTTTCTGTTAAATCCCACCATTTTTCTTTTATCATTCAACAAAAAAGTCATATTTTTTAAGCTATTATCCAATTGATGAATATCTCCTTAATTAAGAACTGTTGTAAATATTTTTTGCACATATAGGTCCTTTTCCTTTGGTATCTTTGGTACAGACATAATAGTAGCATTATTGGGACAAATAATAAATGTAGAGGGCCACAGATAGTGGAGGAACTCTGGGTGAGGTATAAAACCCTTTGGTCCAGAGGGAACCTGCTGACAATATCTGGTTTAACTCTCATCTTCCCTTAAGGCATCTCATCCTTCCTGAGAAGTGTGGGGGGATACCACCTGGGTTCTACTTGAAGTAAGGGATACTTACAGTAAAGAGATGCATTTGCATATCAATAACAGGGTGCTTATAGTTAGCACATGCTCAGTGTGCTGTAGTGATGTAATGGTATTAAGGTATTTAAGGGCTGAGAGTATTTGAAATAAATGGGCCTCATCTTTGACCATCCATATGGATTCCTGCCTCATCACTCTTCCACCAAGACCAAGGACTCAGGCTGGTCCCAAGATCCTCCAGAGGGTTAGTTCAGACAGTATATTTGGCATTCCAGAGTGGGGGCTCTAGAAAGCATAGTACATTTTGGCACCCCCAACTTGGGGACTCTAGACAATCTGAGAGGTGTGTAGTGGTACCTGAGAGTTGTCTTAATTTGTATTTTTCTGATCAATAGTGACTTTCATATGACCAGAAATAGTTTCAATTTCTTCATCTGAAAATTGTCCATATCCTTTGACCATTTATCAATTAGAGAATGACTTGATTTCTCATAAATTTGAGTCAATTCACTATATATTTTATAAACGAGGCCTTTATCAGAACCCTCAATGTAAAAATGTTTTCCGAATTTATTGCTTCCCTTCTAATCTTGCCTGCATTAGTTTTGTTTGTACAAAACCTTTTTAACTTAATATAATCAAAATTACTTATTTTGTGATCAATAATGAACTCCTTCTTTAGCTACAAATTCCCTTTTCCATATATCTCAGAGGCAAACTATCCTTTGTTCTTTTATTTTGCTTATAATATCACTCTTTATGTCTAAATCATGAACCCATTTCAATCTTATATTGGTGTAGGGTGTCAGTTATGGATCAATGCCTAGTTGCTGCCATACTAGTTTTCATTTTACCTAGCATGTTTTGTCAAATAGTAAGTTCTTATCTCAAAAGCTGGGGTCTTTGAGTTTGCCAAACACTAGATTATTAAAGTATTGACTATTTTGTCGTGTGAACATAGCATATTGAACTGACTGACTACTCTATTTCATAGCCAGTACCAAATGGTTTTGATGATCACTGCTTTATAATATAGTTTCAGGTCTGGCACCGCTAGGCCACCTTTATTTGCATTTTTTTCATTAATTCCCTTGAAATTCTTGACCTTTTTTTCTTCCAGATGAACTTTGTAATAATTTTTTTCTACATCTGTAAAATAATTTCTTAGGAGTTTGATTGCTATGGTACTGAATAAGTAGATTAATTTAAGTAGCATTGTCATAGCCTTCCCATGAGCACTTGTTATTTTTCCAATTGATTAGATCTGACTTTTGTGTGGAAAGTGTTTTGTAGTTGTGTTCATATAGTACCTAATTTTGCTTTGGCAGGTCGACTCCCAAATAATTTATATTATTGAGAATTATTTTAAGTTGGAATTTCTCTTTGTAGCTCTGTTGGATTTTGTTGGTAATATAAAAATGCAGAAGATTTATGTGAATTTATTTTATATCCTGCACAATGAAAAGAAAATTAAAGCAATAATTAAGAGTTACTTTGTCCAACTTTATGCCAACAAATTTGATGATCTAAATTAAATGGAAGAATATCTACAAAAAAATAGACTGCCCAGTTTAACAGAAGAGGAAATAAATTATTTAAATAGCCCCATTTAAGAAAAATAAATAGAACAAGCTATTAATCAACTTCCTAAGAAAAAATCTACAGTGCCAGATGGATTTACATGTGAATTCTACCAAACATTCAAAGAACAATTAATTCTAATACTATATAAACTATTTGAAAAAATAGGGAAACAAGGTGTACTACCAAATTCCTTTTATGATACATATATGGTACTGAAAGCTAAACCAAGTAGGGTGACAACAGAAAAAGAAAACTATAGACCAATTTCCCTAATGAATATTGATACAAAAATCCTAAATAAGATATTAGCTGAATTAGATATTAGATGAATGTCATGGAATATTATTGTTCTGTAAGAAATGCCCAGCAGGATGATTTCAGAGAGGCCTGGAGAGACTTGCACGAACTGATGCTGAGTGAAACGAGCAGAACCAGGAGATCATTATACGTGGCAACAATAATACTATATGATGATCAATTCTGATGCACATGGCTCTCTGCAACAACGAGATGTTTCAAACCAGTTCTAGCTGTTCAGTGATGAACAAAGCCATATACACCCAGGGAGAGGCCTGTGGGATCTGAGTGTGGACCACAACATAGAATTTTCACACTCTCTATTCATGTTTGCTTGCATTATGTTTTCCTTCTCAGTTTTTTTCCTTTCCTGTACAGCAAGATAACTGTATAAATATGTATACACATATTAGATCTGTCAAATATTTTAACATAATTAACATGTATTAGACTTCCTGCCATATAGGCGAGGGGGTGGGGAGTAGGAGGGAAAAATTTGTAACAGAAAGCTTTTCAAGGGTCAATCTTGAAAAATTACCCATGCATATGTTTTGCAAATAAAAAGCTTTTAAAAAAAGAAACTTTTTTTTCCTAATTGAAAAGTTGTGTTCATGGTGATGATAGAGTTGGTAGTAGTAATGAGGGATTGCCCTAATTCCTCCTCCAACTTGAAACTCCTTTGATATTCTTTATTTATTATTCTATTGTGTGGCATTTCTTTACATTTTTTTTTCTCTCCTTTTCTGTGTCTTTGCAGAGATGTTTACTTCAAAAACATTTATCTCATGATATGTTAACAGAAGAAGAAAGAAGTTAGCTAAATAATCCCATTTTAGAAAATGAAATTGAACAAGTCATTAATGAAGTGACTAAAAGAAAATCTTCAGGGCCAGATGGGTTCACAAGTGAATTCTACCAAACATTAAAAGAAGAATTTATTTCAATAATATGTTAACTATTTGGAAAAAAGAATAAAGAAGGGTTACTGCCAAAATCCTTCTGTGACAGAAACATGCTACTGATACCTAAACCAGGAAGAGCAGGGAAAGAAAATTGCAGATCAATCTCCCTGATGAATATTGATGCAATAATTTAAATAAAATATTAGCAAAGAGGTTACAACAACTTATCAGCAGGATAATACACTATGACCAAACGTGATTTATACCAGGAATGTGGGGCTGTTTCAATATCAGGAAAACTGTTACCATAATCTACCCTATCAATAACAAAACCAACAGAAATCATGTGATAATCTCAATAGATACAGAAAAAGTATCAGTGCCATATTAGTGTCATAGAAGGAATTTGGCAGTACACTTTTAAATATTTTTCCATATAGTTTACATAGTATTGGAATTAATTGATCTTTAAAATATTTGGTAGAATTCACTTGTAAATCCATCTGGCCCTGGAGGTTATTTTCTTAGGGAGTTCACTAATGACTTGTTCAGTTTATTTTTCTAAAATGGACTATTTAATTTTTTTATTTACTCTTCTGCTAACTTGGAAAATTTATAATTTTGTAAATATTCATCCATTTTTGTTAGATTGTCAGACATGCTGCTATAGAGTTGAGCAAAATGGCTTGTAATTATTGCTTTCTTTTTCTTTGGTATTAAGTTCACCCCTTTCATTTTTGATGCTAGTAATTTGATTTTTTCTTTCTTTTTCTGGTCTAATTAACCAAAGGTTTATCTATTTTGTTAGTTTTTGCATAAAACCAACTCTTAGCTTTGTTTATTACTTCAAAAGTTTTCTTAGTTTCTATGTTATTATTTCTCTTTTGAGTTTCAAAATTTCTAATTTACTATTTAATTGGAGGTTTTTAATTTGTTCTTTTTCTAGCTTTTTTAGTTCTATTCCCAATTCATTGATCTCCTCTTCTTCTGTTTCATTTATGCAGCTATTTAGAGATATAAAATTTCCCTTAAGAACTGTTTTGGAAGCATCCAATAAGTTTTGTATGTTGCCTCATTATTGTCATTTTTTTGATGAAGTTATGGATTGTTTCTGTGATCTTTTGTTTGATCCACTCATTCAAAATTAGATTTTTTAATTTCTAATTGGTTTACAGTTTGTTTTTCCCTCACCCTTTATAGAATATATTTTTATTGCATTGTGTTCTGAAAAGAAAGCATTTACTATTTCCAACTTTCTGGATTTGATTTTGAGGTTTTTATGCCCTAATACATACATGATCAATTTTTGTGGAGGTGCCATGTACTTCTGAGAAAAAAGATGTGTTTATTTCTGTCCCTATTCGATTTTCTCCAGAGATCTATCATATCTAAGTTTTCTAGGATCCTATTAACCTCCCCAGTTTCTTTCTTGTTTACTTTGTGATAAGATTTTCTGATTCTGATAGGGGAAGTTTGAAGTCCCCCACTAAAATAGTTTCTTGTATATTTCTTCCTTTAACTGGCTTAAAATCTTCTCCAGGAATTTGCCTGCTTTACCTCTTTGTGCATACACATTTAGTATTGTTACTATTTCATTATTTATGGTACACTTTATCAAGATGTATTTGACATAAGATCTATTTTTAGTTTTACTTTTGCTCATCTGAGATCAAAATTGCTACTCCTGCTTTTTTTTTTACTTCAGCTGAAGCATAATAAATTCTGTTCAAGCCTTTTATCTTTACCCTGTACGCACTTCTCAATGTCAAATATGTTTCTCGTCAACAACACATTGTAGGATTCTCTATTTTCATCCATTCTGCTCTTTGCTTCCATTTTATGGAAGAGTTCATCCCATTCACATTAACAGTTATGATTATCAGCTTTGTTTATTCTTCATCCTATGCTTTCCTCTATATACTTTTGCTCTCTTTCTATTCTTTCCCAAGGCATGTTTTTTTTTTTATCACCCCACCCACTACCTTATCTCCTGTCTGTCACCCCTCCCCCTTTCTCTTAGTAGTGTTTTTCTTAACTCACTCCAGCCACTACTTTATCTTCTATCAATCCTTCCCCCCTGTTCTTAACTTTTCCCCTAATGTTTCTGTCCTCCCTTTTATCCTGTTCCTCCCTTTTCTTTTCCTTTTTCTCCTCCTAATTCTTTATAGGGTTAGATATATTTCTATACCCAAATGAATGATTAAGTTATACCTTCTTAAAACCTAAATTTATGAAATCAAGCTTCAGATAATGTTCATCCCTCTCCTTTCTTACCCTAGATGTAATTGCTCTTTTGCACCTCTTCATGTGAAGCCTCTTTCCTCTTTTTCCAGTACAGACCTTTTTCCACCTCTTAATGTCTTTTTATTTGATGTGATCATATCAGGGATCACAGCCTCAGTCAATGTGATATTTCTTGTTTTTTTAAGTGAAATGATTAAAAGTCCCTTACTTCATTGAAGCTCCCTGAAAGATGATGCTTGGTTGTAATCCCAGATCCTTTCCCTTCCACAATATAGAAGTTTGTTCAGTCTGTTTTGACCTGGAGAGGTTTTACTCAATAAGATTCTCTTTAGAGGTTTGGTTTCATGTGGTTTTGACAGAAATTGGGAGAGCTCCTCACTGTGCTTTGCCATCTTGGCCCTGCAATTGTGATTCTCCTTTTTATAGCTTTTTTTAAATTAAAACTTTTTATTTGTAAAACATATGTATGAAATCCACTACATGTTAATTATGTTAAAATACAAATTTCCACACTTATCATTGTTGTGCAAGAAAAATTGTATCAACAAAAAAAAATCTGAGAAAGGAAACACAATGCAAGCAAACATCAATAGAGACCATGGAAATGTTTTGTTGTGGTCCACATTTCATATCCCTCTCTCTGGGTGTATATGGCTTTCTTCACTGAACAATTGGAACTGGTTTGAAGCATTTCATTGTTGAAGAGAGCCATGTCCATCATCATATAGTATTGTTGTTGCCATGAATACGGCTCATTTCGTATTCAGCATTAGTCCATGCAAGTCTCTCCAGGCCTCTCTGAAAGCATCCTGCTGGTCATTTCTTATAGAATAATAATATTCCATAACATTCATATACCATAATTTGTTCAGCCATTCTCCAATTGATGGGCATCCATTCATCTTCCAATTTCTAGCCACTACAAGAAGAACTGCCACAAACATTCTTGCACATGTGGGGCCCTTTCTTTCTTTTATGATTTCTTTGGATATAAACCCAATAGAAACACTGCTGGGTCAAAGGGTATGCACAGTTTGATAACTTTTTGAGCATAGCTCCAAATTGCTCTCCAGAATGGCTGCGTCCGTTCACAGTTCCACCAACAATGCATCAGTGTCCCAGCCTTCCCACATCCCCTCCAACATTCGTCATTATCATTTCCTGTCATTTTAGCCAATCTGACAGGTGTGTAATGGTACCTCAGAGTTGTCTTAATTTGCATTTCTCTGACCAGTAGTGATTTGGAGCACCTTTTCATAGAACTAGAAATAGTTTCAATTTCATCATCTGAAAATTATTCATATCCTTTGACCATTTATCGATTGGAGAATGGCTTGATTTCTTATAAATATGAGACAATTCTCTTTATATTTTAGAAATGAGGCCTTTATCAGAACCCTTAAATGTAAAGATGATTCCTAATTTATTGCTTCCCTCCTAATCTTGTCTGCATTAATTTTGTTTGCACAAAAACTTTTTAACTTGATATACAAAATTATTTATCTGGTATTCAATTAAGAGTTCCAGTTCTTCTTTGGACATAAATTTATTCTATCTCCACAAGTCTGAGAGGTAAACTGTAGTACCTTCCTCTAATTTACTTATAATATCATTCTTTATATCCAAATCATGAACCCATATAGATCTTATCTTGATATGTGGTTTTATAGCTTTTTTAGTTGCATGCCCAATTCATTAATAAACTATTTTTGTATTATATTTATGTAGCTATTTAGAGATATTAAATTTCCCCTAAGAACTGCTTTGGCTGCATCCCATAGGTTTGTTGTCTCATTATTCTCATTTTCTTGATTTAAATTATGAATTGCTGCTGTGGTTTGTTGTTTGAACCATTTGATCTTTAGGATCAGATTATTTAATTTCCAATTGTATTTTAGTTTATTAAATGAATTAAGTATAATTGGTAATTTTTTATTGCACTGTGGTCTGAAAAGGAAGTATTTACTATTTCCGCCTTTGATTTTGAGGTTTTTGTGTCCTAATACATGGACAATTTTTGTTTAGGTGTCATGTACTGCCAAGAAAAAGGCATAATCCTTTGTATCTCTACTCAATTTTCTCTAGAAATCTTTCATATCTAGATTTTCTAGGATCTTGATAATCTCCTTAATTTAATTCTTGTTTATTTTGGGGTTAGATTTGTCTGATTCTGAGAGAGCAAGGTTGAGATAACTTCTTCAATAAAGATTTGTCTGATTCTGAGAGAGAAAGGTTGAGATAACTTCTTCAATAAAGTTTTGCTCTCTATTTCTTCCTGTAACTCGCTTAATACCTTCTCTTTGAATTTATATGCTCTATTAGTTGGTGCATATACATTTAATATCATTACTATTTCTTTGTTTATGGTACCTTTTATCAAGTTGTACTTTTCTTATGGCTTTTAACTAGAGCTATTTTTATTTTTCTTTATCTGAGATCAGAATTGCTATCCCTACATTTTTTGCTTTAGCTGAAGCATTATGAATTCTGTTCCAGCCTTTTATCTTTTCTCTGTATGTATCTCTCTGTGTTAAATATTTTTCTTTTAAACAAAGTATTGTAGAATTGTCTTTTTAAATCCACTCCACTGTTCACTTTTATTTTATGGGAGAACTCATCCCATTCACATTCACAGTTATCATTACCAGCTCTATATTTCCCTTAATCCTATTTTCTCCACTGGATAGACTTTTGTTCTCACTTTTTACCCTGTCCTTTTGACCCCCCCCCCCAGTATTTTATCCATCCACTATCTTCTATCCTCCCCACTTCTTTCCTTTTTTACTTAATGTTTCTGCCCTCTCTTCTATATATCCCCTGTCTTTTCTTTTCTCTTTCTCTTCCTACTTTATAAAGTTAGATAAATTTCTATACCCAATTGAATAATTAAGCTATTTCCTCTATGAGCCAAGATGAATGACATGAAGCTTCAAACAATGCTTATTTCCCTCCCTTCTTTCCCTAGCTTGCAATAGGTCTTTTGTATCTCTTCCCATGACATAATTTGTCTCATTATATCTTTCTTTTCTTCTTCTCCCAGAACAATCATTTTTTTTCAACCCTTAATAGCTTTTCTTTTGATATCAGAGTCCATTCACAACCATAGTCTCCATCCATGTGATGCTCCAGTGACAGATACAGTTTTCAGGCATTACAGATATCATTTTCCCATCTATAGTTATAAACTATTTAATCTTCAAATAGCATGCATATACATATATATGTGTTTATGTGTGTGTGTGTGTGTGTGTGTGTGTGTGTGTATTTCCCCCTGCTTATCTTTATATGCTTCTCTTGAGTCCTGGGTTTGAAGATTAATTTTTCTGTTTAGTTTTGGTTTTGTCAATCGAAACGATTGAAATTCCCTTACTTCATTGAAATTCCATCACCTCTCGTGAAATATGGTGCTCATTCTTCCTGGATAGTAAATTATTGGTTGTAATCCCAGATCCTTTGCTTTCCAGAATATGGTATTACAAGTCCTCTGATCCTTTATTGTAGAAGCTGCCAGATTCTGGGTAATCCTAACTCTTGCTCCTTGATATTTGAATGCTTTTTGTATGGCAGCTTGCAGTATTTTTTCCTTGAGATAATAGTTCTGGAGTTTTGCAACAATGTTTCTTGAAGTTTTCCTTGTGGGATTTCTCTTCAGAAGTGATTGAAATATTCTTTCAATGACTACTTTCCTCTCTGTTTCTAAAATATTGGTGCAGTTTTCTTGATGATGTCTTGAAGAATGCTATACAGGTTCTTTTTTTGGTCATGGCCTCCAGGTAGACCAATAACTTTTAAACTATCTCTTCTGGATCTATTTTCCAGGTGACTTTCCCCATTAAGGTATTTTTACATTTTCTTCCATTTTTCATCCTTTTTAGTTTGTTTTTCTGAATCTTTATGTTTCATAGAGTTATTATCTTCCATTTCCGCAATTCTAGTTTTTAAGAAGTGGTTTTCTCCAGTTATCTTCTGTATCTCTTTTTTCATTTGGTTAATTCTACTTTTTTATTAAAACTTTTTATTTGCAAAATATATGCATGGGTAATTTATCAACATTGACCCTTGAAAGCGCTCTATTCCAAATTTTTCTCCCCTTCCCCCCACCCTATCCCCTAGATGGCAGGTAGTCTAATATATGATAATTATGTTAAAATATGTGACAAATCAAATATATGTAAACATGTTTATACAGTTATCTTGCTGAACAAGAACAATTGGATCTTCAAGGGAAAAAAAAAACCTGAAAAGGAAAACAAAATGCAAGCAAACATCAAGAGAATGCATGAAAATGCTATATTGTGGTCCACACTCAGATCCCACAGGCCTCTCCCTGTGTGTATATAGCTTTCTTCATCACTAAACAATTGGAAATGGTGTGGAAGATCTCATTGTTGAAGAGAGCCATGTCCATCAGAATTGATCATCATATAATCTTGATGTTGCCATGTATAATGATCTCCTGGTTCTGCTCATTTCACTTAGCATCAGTTCATTCAAGTCTCTCCAGGCCTCTCTGAAATCATCCTGCTGGTCGTTTCTTATAGAACAATAATATTCCATAACATTCATATACCATAATTTATTCAGCCATTTTCCAACTGATGGGCATCCATTCAATTTCCAGTTTGTAGTGACTATAAAAAGGGCTACCACAAACATTTTTGCTCAAGTGGGACCCTTTCCCCCCTTTAAGATCTCTTTGGGACATAGGCCCAGTAGAAACACTGCTGGATCAGAGAGTATGCAGAGTTTGATACCTTTTTGAGCATAATTCCAAATTGCTCTCCAGCATAGTTATCCATTCACAGTCCAACAACAATGTCCCCCTTTTCCCACATCCCCTGAAACATTCGTCAATATCGTTCTTTTCCTGTCATCTTAGCCAATTTGACAGGTGTGTAG
>JAJPUD010006887.1:80088-119282 GCA_023553655.1 Myrmecobius fasciatus | reverse complement strand
AGCCACTCTTCAATAGATAAGTGGTCAAGGGATATGAACAGACAATTTTCAGATGATGAAATTAAAACCATCTCTAGTCATATGAAAAGTTGCTCCAAATCACTATTGATCAGAGAAATGCAAATTAAGACAACCCTGAGGTATCACTACACACCTGTCAGATTGGCTAAAATGACAGGAAAAGATAACGATGAATGTTGGAGGGGATGTGGGAAAACTGGGACATTAATACATTGTTGGTGGAACTTTGAACGGATCCAACCATTCTGGAGAGCAATTTGGAGCTATGCTCAAAAAGATGGCAAACTGTGCATACCCTTTGACCCAGCAGTGTTTTCACTGGGCCTATATCCCAAAGAGATCTTAGAGGAGGGAAAGGGACCCACCTGTGCAAGAATGTTTGTGGCGGCCCTTTTTGTAGTGGCTAGAAACTGGAAACTGAAGGGATGCCCATCAATTGGAGAGTGGCTGAATAAATTATGGTATATGAATGTTATGGAATATTATTGCTCTGTAAGAAACGACCAGCAGGACGATTTCAGAGAGGCCTGGAGGGACTTGCATGAACTGATGCTGAGTGAAACGAGCAGAACCAGGAGATCATCATACACACCAACAACAGTATTACATGATGATCAATTCTGATGGACATGGCTCTCTGCAACAAAGAATTGTCTCAAACCAGTTCCAATTGTTCACTGAAGAAAACCATATACACCCAGAGATAGGGAAATGAAATATGGACCACAACATAACATTTTCATGATCTCTATTGATATTTGCTTGCATTTTGTTGCCTTTCTCTGATTCTTTTTTTTTCTTGTAGATATGATTTTTCTTGCATAACTTCTCAAGCATTTCAACATTATTAACATGTAGTGGACTTCCTGTCATCTAGGGGAGGGGAGGGGACTGGGGGTAACATTTGTAATGGAAAGCTTTGTAAAGATCAATGTTGGGGAACTACCCATATACATGTTATACAAATAAAAAGCTTTAATAAAAAAAGAAAATATATATTTTTGAACAATTTGTTCATTTTGGAGGGAAGGTGGTCTTCATTTTTCCTTCTAAGTCTCTGCCCCCACTCTAAAAAATTTAGGGTGATATAACAATTCTAAAACTGGACTTGAAGAACATAAAAAAATCTCTCTCCTAAAAAAAATTCTTCTAAATTAAGTATTCATCTTTAAAAGCAGTATCTCCATTTGAATTTTAGGATTTCTTTACCTAAGCATTTAGTAAGTGTGTTGTCTTTTTTGTTCCTTTCCTAAATTGGGTACAAACTTGAGAATAACTTATATTTTCACAAGTTATTTTAGGTTCTCAGTTCTGGTGCTAATTTTTTTTTACACACTCACAAACAAGAATCATATTTTTTGCATTATAATTCCCAAGGTAGCAGCACAGATGAAATGTTCTCATTGTAGAGTCAACAAATGTATACTGAACACCCACTGAACATCCAATGAAGTTCTCATTCTGGGATAGGACAAAAAAAGGGAATCACAAAAGTAAAATAAGATAGTAATTTCCATCCAGAAAAAATACAATTTACTTGGGCAAATAAAATTAAAAACTTACACATTAAAAATACATAAAACAACTATGAATCAGTATTTAATCAAATACTAGGTTGGGTGGTGCTGTGCTATAGAATTCCAGAGATGGAAATTATGCTTTTGGATTTGAGTGGGCAGGGACAGAAAGCTTCAAGGATGAGCTAAGACTTGACACTGAGAAGAAAATGCCAAATTTGATTTATGAGAGGAGGTAGATGGCCGTTTCAGGTTTTTGGAAGACCATAAGCAACAGCTTAATGTTTTAAAAGGAGCAAAATATATGGGGTAAAATATGGAAATGCAACGGAAATAGTCAAAGGAAGAAAATTTGAAAAGCAGCTGGACAATACTGTTTCTGTTGCTTTATGCCATGGAATTCTTATTATAATGTTTTGAACTAAGCAAATTTGATGAGACATTCTTTTGAAAATTTTGAAAACTTGGAACTTGTCTAAAATGAATGAAAACCTCTTTTGACTATATACAGCTGGCTGAAACCCCATATCACTTTCCCTTGGTGAATTTACTGCCTCAGGAAGAAAAAAAAATTACTTTATGGAATAGGTAGTAAACTTTGGGACTCACTCTCCTAAGAGGTGGTGCAAGCTAAAAACAGAAATAGCTTCAATAAAGATTTAGTGAATCTATCACCAGAGAATTAATGTGGGTTCTGCTCAAACGTCTCATTATAGCATGGAGGTGACCCTGGGTTGTCAAAGGCTATGCCAGCAGTATACAAACTCTACCTGGTTCTACCTTTCTGGAAGGGATTTTGTTTTTGCCTGTCAGTGAATTGTAAGAATTACTACCCTTCATGTAGTCTGTGTTCCAGTTAGATTGGTGGTCTTGCTGTTTCCCAAACTCAATACTTAATATATGATCTCTGTATTTTTGCCTATGTGTTCTGCCATTTACAATCACTAGCTTCTTTTGAGATTCAGCTCAGAAGTTACCATCTATGTAAAATCCTTCATAATTCCCTTAATTTTTAGATTTTTAGTGCTATCTTCCTTCTCATTTTGTATAGATATACACACAGATCCATATATGTATATAGAGAGACATATACATATATAAAGCATATATGTGTGAGTATACACACACACACATACACAAAGTGTGTATATATATATATATATATATATATATATGCAAACAAAAATGTGCATATTTATGCATTTGTATTTATATATATCTATGTGTGTATATTTATATCTAAGTGTTTATATATCCATATATGTATGTCTGACTTTTTGTTATCTATTTTATACCCTAATTCTATTTTTAAAAACATTCTTTAACTAAATAAGTCTCCCTTTTCATATTTTACAGTGACTCATTTAGCACTCAAATTCATTCCTAGTTAATTTTAGATAGATAGATAGACAGGTAGATAGAAAAATTTCCAAATGAATATACTTAGAAATTTTTTAAAAATCAAATTTACAGCAATATAAATGAAAGATCAATAACAATGGACTAATGATTTACTTTCAAAAGAATGGGGTGAATTTCCATGAGAGTAATCAATTTTCTCAAAGTTTATTTATGTTCATTGAATTTATTTTTGGTGCCTCCATAAACAAGCTTTTCTCAATATTTTCCCCAGTTCTAATATTCAATATATTTGAAAATTTTAAAATATTGATTCAATAGGTAGTTGGCAGACCATGTAAGACCAAGTCTCAATTGCATTCTGTAAGCTCTCATGATGAAGGTAATCTCGTGATAACCAATGGCAACTATTAGCTGCACAAAAGGAACTGAAATATCTGTTCAAAATATTTGCCTGATCATGGTTTACTGTGATGGGTATTGCAATCTGTCAGGTTTCCCTAGATATATGCTCCTAGAAGTTCTGTCTTACTTAGACAACAAAGTAGAATAAATGAGACTAGTTCACAAAGAATCTATTGAGAGGTTCTGAGGCATAAATGAGATGCAATCTGGGAGGTATATTTTTACATGTGTGTCCTCATTTGCCCATAGGCATTAACATCTATAGTCATGGAACCTGTAACTAACCTAAACAAAATCATATATTTGTGAGAATAATTAAATCCTGTGGTTCAGAGAATAACCTGAACATCTATGAGACTCAAGAACTCCTTACATCTAACTCCTTTCAAAATCATAGCAACCTTCTCTCTCAGCCTAGATTTATATGACACAAATGAATAGGAATACTAAGGAAGTTTCTCCCCCAAAATAGACAAGAGAAAAATACATTTCAGAATATGTCCAAACT
Source organism: Myrmecobius fasciatus (assembly GCA_023553655.1). Lineage (NCBI taxonomy): Eukaryota > Metazoa > Chordata > Mammalia > Dasyuromorphia > Myrmecobiidae > Myrmecobius > Myrmecobius fasciatus. Next base: position 115,472 of record JAJPUD010006887.1, on the reverse strand, counting down.
CAAGACTACATTGCCAAAAAGAAAGTAACAAAAATAAAATATTTCACAAGAAATATTTTAAATTTAGATGTCATTTTTAAAGTATTGCTTTACAAAAAAGTGTTCCAATTTATGACATTCATTGATTCATTAATCTGTATAAATAAAAAAACACATTTCATTTTCCACATAAATTGGTTTTATCTGTAATGATTAATTAGAAAGTTCTTCAGAAATCACAGAGTTAAAGAAGCCTTTTTGTGCTGATATTAATTATCACTATTACTGTCATCAGAGGAAACTAGAAGGTTCCATGCATAGGATACTGTATTTGGAGTTAGGAAAACCTAATTTCAAATCCTGCATTGGTGATTACTAGCTGTGTGGACCTAGAAAAAATCACTTATCTCAATTCACTTCTTTATAAAGTTGAGATAATAATGGCAACTACCTCTTGAACTACTTTTCTGATCAAGAAAGATAATATGTTTAGTAAGAAGAATCCTTTCCTACAGTGGTTGAAGGTCAGATGCATTATATTTAACCCATTCCTTGGATTCTCTGGTACTCTTAAGAAAATTTGAAGATACTTAGTCTCTCATTGACTCCATTCCCCACTAATTTTGTTCTCTAAACTGTTTCTCTACAAGTTCTAAATACTAATAGGCAGATTAGGTTTTAAAAACAAATATTTCCTTCAAAGATATAATAAGAAAACATAAAAACATCCTTCAAAAATAGGAATGACATAAATCCCCTACTAATATCACTTCAGTCTTTGGAGAAGGAAAGGAATAAAATTCACAGATTAACTTTGTTCCTCTGTAACTCAGTCCTACCAAGTTCCAAGTCCAAATACTTACAATTACATACCAGTACCTTGACTTTTCAGGATTTCCCTACTAAAGTGACTGCAACACTTGTTCTGGTATCTGGCCTCCAAGATCACAATGCCTGGAGTCCCAGTCCAGAGACTCAATTACCTGAACCTAGAACTGAAAAGGACAAATAAAATTAAACCAAACTTATTTTGGGGGACACATGGCCTTAAAAAAAGAAGAATAAAGTTAGTACCACCCTCACAAAGCTCCTAGTGAACATTATGTGGGTTAATAAGACTTTCTTTCTGGACACCTGCAGAAAGAGAAAGACATTGTCATATCTGATAATTTTAAGGATGCAGCCTGTTTCAGCTACTTCCATTCATATAGTACGAAAACATAGATTTCCCAGAAGTAGATCTCTCCAACATAGAAAACATATGCAAATCCTGATTGCACATGTAAAGTACCTTGTAAACTTTAAAGTGGTATATAAATAGTATTGATTATAATCATCAATATAGAGTTGAAAGAAAGGTCTAGTCAATTTTATTCACTAATTGAGGAAATTAGAGCTTGGAAAGACAAAAAAAATTGAATCCAGGCCTTATGACTCAGAGTCCATTACTCTTTCTGCCATCTCATAGTGTATCCCTATAATTAGCATGAACATAAAGAAGTGGTATTATTTGTCTGAATTGTGAAAAATGAAAGATGCTTTTCTTACCTCTAAGAAAGAAAATGAATAACTAAGAAGAGAATTTTTTGAATTGTTTATTTTTAAATTTTTTATTAAAGCTTTTTATTTTCAAAATATATGCATGGATAATTTTTCAACATTAACTCTTGCAAAAACATTGTGTTCTGATTTCTCGCCCTTCTCCCCACCATCTCCCCTAGATGGCAAGTAATCCAATATGTGTTAAACATGGTAAAAATTTCTGTTAAATCTAACATAACCATACATATTTACATGATTCTCTTGCTGCACTAGAAAAATCAGATACAAAGGGAAAAAAATGAGAAAGAAAATGAAAAACAAGCAAACAACAAAAAGAGTAAAAATGTTATGTTGTGAACCACACTCAGTTCCTACAGTCCTCTCTGGCTATAAATGGTTCTCTTCATCATCCCAAGATCATTGGAACTGGCCTGAATCATCACATTGTTGAAAAGAGCCACATTCATCAGAACCGATCATCGTATAATCTTCATGTTGCCATGTATAATGATCTCCTGATTCTGCTCATTTCAGTTTGTCAGTTCAACAGTTCATGTAAGTCTCTCTAAGCTTCTCTGAAATCATCCTGCTGATCATTTCTTACATAACAAAAATATTCCATAACATTAATATACTATAACTTATTTAGCCATTCCCCAATGATGGACATCCACTCAGTTTCCAGTTCCTTGTCACTACAAAAAGGGCTGCCACATTTTTGCACATGTGTGTTCCTTTCCCTCCTTTAAGATCTCTCTGGGATATAAGCCCAGTAGAAACACTGCTAGATCCAAGGGTATGAATAGTTTGATAGCCCTTTGGGCATAGTTCCAAATGCTCTCCAGAATGGTTGGATCCATTCAAAATTCCACCAATTTATTAGTGTCCCAGTTTTCTCACATCCCCTCCAACATTCATCATTATCTTTTCCTGTCATCATAGCCAATATGAGAGGTGTGTAGTGGTAGCTCAGAGTTGTCTTAATTTGTATTACTTTGATCAATACTGATTTATAGCATTTTTTCATATGACTGGAAATTGTTTCAATTTCTTCATCTGAAATTTGTCTCATCATATCCTTTGATATGAATTGTTTGAATTCTTATAAATTTTAGTTAGTTATATATTTGAGAAATGAGGCCTTTAACAGAACCTTTGAATGTAAAAATGTTTCCCAATTTATTATTTCCTTAAAATCTTCTCTGCATTAGTTTTATTTATACAAAACTTTTCAATTTAATCAGAATTATTTATTTTGTGTTCAATAATAAACTACAGTTCTTCTTTGGCCACAAATTCCTTCCTTCTTCATAGATCTGAGAGGTAAATTATCCTTTATTCTTCTAATTTGCTTATAATATCACTACGTCTAAATTATGAATCCATTTCGACCCTATCTTGGTATATGATGTTAGGTGTGGGCCATTGCCTAGTTTCTGCCATATTGATTTCCAAATTCCCAGCAGTTTTTGTCAAATGGAGAATTCTTAGCCAAAAAGCTGAAGTCTTTGGGTTTGTCAAACACTAGATTACTATATCCATTGACTATTTTGTCATGTGAACCTAACCTGTTCCATTAATCAACTAGGCTTTTTCTTAGTCAGTATCAAATGATTTTGATGACTGCTGCTTTGTAATATAATTTTTGGTCTGTCACAGCTAGGCCCCCTTCATTGGTATTTTTTTTTCATCTATTCCCTTGAAGACCTTTTGTTCTTCCAGATGAATTTTCTTACTATTTTTTCTAGATCTGTAAGATAATTTCTTGGAAGTTTGTTTGGTATAGCACTAAATAAGTAGATTAATTCAGGTAGTATTGTCGTTTTTATTATGTTAGTTCAGTCTACCCATGAGCACCTGATATTTTTCCAACTGATAGGATCTGACTTTATTTGTGTGGAAAGTGTTTGTAGTTGTGTTGATATAGTTCCAGATTTTCCCTTGGCAATTCCCTTGAATTGAATTTCTTTTTGTACCTCTTGTTGCTAGACCTTGTTGGTAATATATAAAAATGCTGGTGATTTATGTGGATTTATTTTGTATCCTGCAACTTTGTTAAAGTTGTGAATTGTTTCTAGCAGATCTTTAGTGGATTCTCTAGTGTTCTCTAAGTATACCATCATATCACCTTCAAAGAATGATAAGTTGGTTTCCTCATGACCTTCTCTAATTCCCTTTATCTCTTTTTCTTCTCTTATTGCCAAAGCTAACACTTCTAATACAGTATTTAGTAGTAATGATGATAATGAGCAACCTTGTTTCACCCTTGACCTTATTGGGAATGGTTCTTGTTTACATTACATCTGATGCTTGCTAATTGCTTTAAATAGATACTACTGATCATTATAAATTAAGCTCCACTTATTCATCTACTCGCTAGTGTTTTTAACAGGAATAGCTGTGGGATTTTGTCAAATGCTTTTTCTGCATCTATTGAGATAATCATATGATTTTTGTTAGTTTTGCTGTTAATATTGTCAATTGTGCTAATAGTTTTCCTAATACTGAACCAGCCCTGCATCCCTGGTATAAATCTCACTTGGTCGTGGTGTATGACTTTTTGTAATCTGTTTGCTAATATTTTAAGATTTTTGCATCAATATTCATTAGGGGGGGCAGAGCCAGGATGGCGAACAGCAGATGCTTTCTCTGTGAAGTCCTGGGACCTTCCCTCAAACCCAGACAAAGTGAGCCTTCGAACTGGTTTTTGAGTGAGGACTCCACCAAACATTTGGACTACAACACACTTCTATCAAAAATCTACCTTGAAAGAACTCTGGAGAAGGTTAGCCTCAGGGGAAATCGGCCACTGGTCCCAATCAGACACCACCCGGGGTGGAAGTCAGGGCTGCGATAGAGGGGCAGATTTGAGGCACCCAGAAAGCCCCTGGGAGACGACTGGGCCACTTTGCTCTGCTTGCGGGCAGATGCTTTGGCAGATCTGCCTTTGGTAAAGGGTGGATCGAGAGCAGCTGAAAACGTGGTCCTAGTGCGAATCTAGCTCAACCAGCCTCAGACGGGAAGTCAACTCGGCAAACTGCCCCAAGGCAAATACAAATTGTTGCAGTTTTCTCTGCTTTTCACCAATATCCCAACTTTAAATCTTGAGCAAGAAGCAGAAGAGAACTCTCACCATAGAAAGCTTTTATGGAGAAAAAATATAACAGTCCCCAGATCCTGACATTATGAAACCAATCCCAGATGAAGCCACAAAGGCAGACTTAAGTTGGTCTCCCTTTCAGAAGGCTTACCTGGATGATTGCATTAAGAATCTCAAAAGAGAGCTAGAAGAAGAATGGGGAAATAAATTGAGATCAGGGCAACAGAAATATAAAAAAACTGGAAAATAGGACTGGTGAATTGGAAAAAGAAAACAGTTCACTGAAAAACAAAATTGGTGAATTGGAAAAAGACAACAATTCACTGAAAAATAAAACTGGCAAAATGGAAAAAGAATGCATTGAATCAAGAAATTCAATTGGCCAGCTACAAAAGGAACTAAAAAAGATAACTGAAGGAAATAATACTTTAAAAATTAAAATTGAACAAATAGAAGTAAATGACTCAATAAGACTTCAAGAATGAGTTAAACAAAAACAAAAAAAATGAAAAAATGGAAGAAAATATGAAATATTTCTTGGGAAAAACAACTGACTTGGAAAACAGATCCAGGAGAGACAATTTAAGGATTATCGGACTCCCTGAAAGCCACGATGAAAAAAAGAACCTGGATCCTATGGCATTGAAAGAATTCACCGATCACCTCCAGAAAAAGACCCCAAAATTAAAACCCCAAGGAATATCGTGGCCAAATTTCAGGATTACCGCACCAAGGAAAAGATATTGCAAGCAGCTAGAAAGAAACAGTTCAAATACCGAGGAACTGTCATTAGAATTACACAGGATCTGTCAGCTTCCACTTTAAAGGATCGAAGGGCCTGGAACCAGATATTCCGAAAGGCAAAAGAACTTGGATTACAGCCAAGAATACGTTATCCAGCTAGAATGAGCATCATCTTCCAGGGAAGAAGATGGTCATTCAATGATACAGGAGAATTTCGCCTATTTCTAATGAAAAGACCTGATCTGAACAAAAAATTTGACCTCCAAATAGAGAACTCAAGAGAAGCATAAAAAGGTAAAAAGGAAAACTCTTGAGAACTGTATTTCTACTATAGGCATCCTTTAAAGAATGGCAGTATAATTTGATTTTTCTTTGGTAATAATGGAAATTAGAGGTGGAAGGGATACCATACTGAAAAAGAAAAAGGGGAGAGGGGGGAAAGGAGGCAAAATAAAGTAAAAATAAAGGAGGTAAAATAAGGCAAAATCTCATAAAGAGACATAGAAGATCTAATATAATTGAGGGAAAGAAGGGAGGGCGATGAGTATTGTGTAAACCTTACTCACATTAGATTGGACTCTAAGAGAGTATATCAGACACATTTGGATTCAAAGAAAGCACTGGCCCTCCTTGTGGGAAGGTAGGAGGGAGGGGAGAAAAGGAAAGGGATAAACTAATAGTAGGATTAGGGGAAAGGTATAAAGGGGAGGGAAGGACTCTAAAGGGAAGAGGATTATTGGTGGGAGGTGGTCATCTAGAGCAAAGTACTGGGGAGGGGGGAAAGGAGAGAGGGGAAAGGGAAGAGAAAATCATAACTCTGGGTAAATAAGATGGCAGGAAATACAGATATAGTTATTTTAACTGTGAATGTGAATGGGATGAACTCTCCCATAAAACGGAAGCGGGTAGCAGACTGGATTTAAAGCCAGAATCCTACAATATGTTGCTTACAAGAAACACATCTAAAACATAGAGATACATACAGAGTGAAGGTAAAGGGCTGGAGCAGAATCTTCTATGCTTCAGGTGAACAAAGAAAGGCAGGGGTAGCAATCCTTATCTCGGATCAAGTAAAAACAAAAATAGATCTAACTAAAAGAGATAAGGAAGGAAACTACATTTTACTAAAGGGTTCCATAGACAATGAAGCAGTATCAATACTTAACATATATGCACCAAGTGGTATAGCATCCAAATTCCTAGAGGAGAAGTTAAGAGAGATGCAAGGAGAAATAGACAGTAATACTATACTAGTGGGAGATCTCAACCTTGCTCTCTCAGAATTAGATAAATCAAATTCCAAAATAAATAAGAAAGAAGTTAGGGAGGTTAACAAAAGGCTAGAAAAGTTAGGTATGATACATCTCTGGAGGAAATTGAATGGTGATAGAAGGGAGTATACTTTTTTCTCAGGGGTTCATGGAACTTATACAAAAATTGATCATGTGTTAGGGCATAAAAACGTCAAAATCAAATGCAGAAAAGCCGAAATAGTAAATGCATCCTTCTCAGATCATGATGCAATAAAACTCACATGTAATATAAGGCCAAGAGAAAATAGACCACAAGTTATTTGGAAATTAAATATTCTAATCCTGAAGAACGAATGGGTGAAAGAGCAAATTATAGACACAATCGAAAATTTCATCCAGGAGAATGACAACAATGAGACAACATACCAAAATTTGTGGGACATGGCTAAAGCGGTTATAAGGGGTAATTTTATATCTGTAGATGCTTTCTTGCGTAAAACAGAGAAAGAGAAGATTAATGAACTGGGCTTACAATTAAAAAAGCTAGAAAAAGACCAAATTAAAAACCCTCAATTGAATACCAAATTGGAAATTCTGAAAATTAAAGGGGAGATCAATAAAATTGAAAATAAGAAAACTATTGAATTAATAAATAAAAGTAAGAGTTGGTTTTGTGAAAAAAACAACAAAATAGATAAGCCTTTAGTTAATTTGATTAGAAAAAGGAAAGAGGAAAATCAAATTATTAGTCTCAAAAATGATAAGGGAGAACTTTCCTCCAATGAAGAGGAAATTAGAGTAATAATTAAGAGTTTCTTTGCCCAGCTTTATGCCAATAAATTTGATAATGTAAATGAAATGGAGGAATATCTACAAAAATATAGATTGCCCAGATTAACAGAAGAGGAAATAAATAATTTAAATAGCCCTATTTCAGAAAAAGAAATAGAACAAGCTATTAATCAATTTCCTAAGAAAAAATCTCCAGGGCCAGATGGATTTACATGTGAATTTTACCAAACATTCAAAGAACAATTAATCCCAATACTATATAAACTATTTAAAAAAATAGGGAAAGAAGGTGTCTTACCAAATTCCTTCTATGACACAGATATGGTGCTGATAGCTAAACGAGGTAGGGAGAAAACAGTGAAAGAAAACTATAGACCCATTTCCCTAATGAATATTGATGCAAAAATTGTAAATATTCATTAGGGAAATTGGATTATAATTTTCTTTCTTTGTTTTCGTCCTACCTGGTTTAGGTATCAGTATCATATCTGTGTCATAAAAGGAATTTGGTAGAACACCTTCTTTCCCTATTTTTCAAATTGTTTGTATAGTATTGGAATTAATTGTTCTTTGTTTGATAGAATTCACATGTAATCCATCTGGCCGTGGAGATTTTTTCTTAGGGAGTTGATTAATATCTTGTTCTATTTCTTTTTCTAAAATGGTGCTATTTATATAATTTATTTCCTCTTCTGTTAATCTGGGCAATCTATATTTTTGTAAGTATACCTTCATTTCATTTAGATTATCAAATTTATTGACATATAGTAGGGCAAAATAACTCCTAATTATTGCTCTGCTTTCCTCTTCATTGGTGGAAAATTCTCCCTTTTCATTTTTGAGACTAATAATTTTATTTTCTTCTTATCTTTGTCTAATCAAATTAACAAAAGGTTTATCTATTTTGTTGATTTTTTTATAAAACCAACTCAGTTTTAAAATTTATTAATTCAATTGGTTCCTTACTTTCAATTTTATTAGTCTCCCCTTTTGAGAAGAAAATTTTCAAAAATCTATTCCTCAATTTTTACTAGATTCACTCTTCCTTCTAATTCTTATTTTAAACATTAATAATCAGTATCTCAACTGAGCATTTCAACCACCCCCTCAGAAACAATGTGTATGTATTATAAATATTAAACATCATAAGGCAAATGAAGAAAAATAATCACATTTCTTTTCACAGAACTGCTTTCTCCAGGCCAGATCACAGTTTCAAATAGATGCTGTCTCTATTTGCCCATCCCTTGATACTTGTTAGAATAATTAGTCTCTTTCTAATAAGTGAAATGTTCTAAGTAGAAACATCTTTGAATGATAAAGATTTCTTATTAAAACTTTAAAAATGATACCATCATTATCAAAGGAAAATCTTAATGTTTATTGATCTCAAAATGAATCTGTCCAGCAAAAACTGGGGAAGGGGGGAGAGAGAGAGACAATTTCATTTTATTTAATCAAAAGTGGATTTCTCCTAAACTATTCCATCATAGCATGATATTTTCTTTTAAATCAATTTCATGTACTTTTAGTACAAGAACATTCAAAAACCTAATAAGGATTGTCTCATTTGCAAATTGGAAAACCACATAGAAGAAGGCAGGGAAAGGATTGAAACAAAATAAGCAGCCAGTGTTGGTGAATGCATATTTTTTTAAAAAGTAGCTTTTCTTATAAAGGACAAAAATCACGTGGACTGAAAGAAGACCCTTTGGAAAGCTGAATTTGTCTAGACTGGTAAAACCAGAAGTCTTCTTTAATGACCCGTTAGTAATATCAACAATGAGAATAACTGAATTAAAAATCAAAGGGCTGTTTTTTTAAACCATCAAATCTTGTTACTTTTTCTTATGCACAATTTCTTTTTAGCAATAAGTCAGTTAGAAAAGCTCAGTAAGCATCTGAATTAGTATCCATGGTGCCAAAGGGTATTTTTTAAGTGCATGCTAACTAAAAACTACCTCTGATTCTTTGAAGGGTGAAAAAATCACATTTGCACTAATCCCAAACATTGGCTGGAGGTGAGTGTGGGGGCAAGTGGAGAAATACATGCCCTAAAAAATCTAATTCCCTTTAAATGTCAATTACCAGCTATGGCTTTTCTTTCTTTCTTCATTTTCCAGTAAGTTTACCTTTAGGATTATAATAAAGTTTCCCCAAGGAGGCTAGACCTGACAGCTTAACTGCAGGGCAACCCTGATGAATTTGAAGGTCAGTCTAGCAAATGTATAAAGAACACCAAAATATAGCAAATGCATGTTACAGGGACTTCACTTAGCAAATCTAGATAAATAATTCAACAATACTATTCAAAGAGCCCTGTCATGTTTTATAGTAAACTTGCAAGATTATATTAAGAGAAATAGTTATAAACAAGAGGATATATTACTTGGCCTATATAGGATTAAAAATAAATACTAAAGCCACATGTAAATAATACTTGATCCATTGCAGACCTGTCACTACCACAGAGTTGAGCTCTAGATGGAATAGAAGATAATCCAGAGTCCTGAGTGGTTCATAGTACATTAATACAAGAAAGTTAAATATCATTTACTGTTTTATACCAGATGCTGTCCTTGTTATATATTTAATAGGCTAAATTTCAGTCTTGGTTCTTGATTCCTAAATGTAAGGTCAAATATCAGTGATCCAGTGATATTTAATTGTATTCTCACTTATGTGAAAGCTATTGCTAAGTAAACTAGAAAATTAAAACATGGTCTTTTGTCTTCAGATATTAACTTAGATTCATGTTGACATTAAAGGAAATTATGAATACTGATGGGTATTTATCATATTCATTAAGCAGCTATAACTAATGTAATGAGGCACTAGCCAATGAGAGCTCAGTCATTAAAACTATATCCAACATATTGTGACTGCTGTAACACTCAACATGGGCTTCAGAACATCTGAAGATATTATATGACTATTTATGATCATCCTAGAGTCAGGAAGACTTATCTTCCTGAGTTTACCTGTCATCTCAGACGCTTACTTGCTTTGTGACCTTGGATAAGACCCTAACCCTATTTGCTTCAGTTCCTCAAAGAAGAAAACAGCAAGCCACTGCAATATGCTTGTCAACTGGGGTAATGAAAAGTCAGACATGACTGAAAACAACTAAATATCATTGTTTGTCAAAGAGGGGTGGCCTTTGAATTGACGAGTTGAAATTGTAATAAATCGTAAGATTTAATTTGTCTATATTCTGGTGGTGTTTGAGACATATACCACTTTATTTAAGCCTCCATGTCAGGTGGAGAGTAGTAAAAGAAGTGATTAAGTTCCTGTTATCAGATATCTATCTCCCTTCTTAGTAGTATGACTGTTAATATGGTATTTTTCTTCTTTGTGTTTGTTCCTTGTTTCTCTAAGGTGAATATGTGTGGAAGATAGAATACACTATCACTTGACAAGAACTCTAAATACCCCAGAACGGAGTCATTGTCAGAGTTTGCTGGCAGCCAAGCTATGTGGGGGAATGTCTAGCAGGAACTGGCCCATTAACTTTGCAGGAAAAATGCAATTCTCTGCAAGCAAGGAAACACCTTTATCTGTAGGAGACTGTGGCCCATGATTTTTTTTTTTTTGTATTTCTATTCAATTTTAATAAGCTAATTGCTATTAACTGAATATATTCATAGTAAGGCATTAATAAATACTAAGTTAATCAATGATACAAGAAAATTATTGTAACTGGTGACAGGTAGTGAGGAGAACACAGTGAAACAGGGACTTACATTAATGGAAACAGACAAAAACCCATAAATCCTTAAGGTTAACATTTGAACTCTGAAGAGGAGATGTAACCGATCTTCTGATGCTCCAACAGAACAATGTGAGAGAGAATTAAGATTAGAACTATCAGAATCTATGAATCTATACTGTACTATTTTACACTAATTAATTGATCTATGAAGGACTTTTAGTTTCCCAAGGAATTCCAAATGTAAATAGGCAAACCCTTGGGAATTACTTGACACATAAAAGTTAAATAATTTGTGTGGTGTATCAGAGCTAGTTAAGTGTCAGAGGTAGGATTTTGAGTCAGCTCTTCCTTACTCTAAGCCCACACAATTGTGTTACACAAATTTTCTTTCAAAGTATAAAGAATTTTTGGTAAAATTATCTTAAAATTATCACATATAAAAAGATAATAATCCCATCACAAATTCTAACTTGAAGCATTTTTTTTAGTTTATATATTATTTGTTATTTGAAATTTCTAACCAAGGGGGCTCTAAGTATCATTGGGATATGGTTGAGTTTACTCCTTCCCCATATGGCAAAGAGAAGGGACTTCAACACTGTAATATATGAAAAAAGAAGAGCCTGAAGAAAGGATGAATGATTACAGTAATTCAGACTGTAACTTCCCTGAGACCAATAGAAAAAAATATTAACCATCTTTTCAGTCCCTACTTTAATAGGTACATAGCACCATGAGACACATGGTTTATATCTTGAAGATGTTTTCATTCAAATAAAGAAGACATCGATAGAATCTATATAGAAGTAATCTATAGAAGTATGTACATATGAACTAAATTAATTAAAAACTTGTTTTTGATGGAAAAGTTATGGTCTAATGGGCAGGGAAACTGAGATTTTTCTATGCCAGGAACTCTTTGGACAGAGGGACTGGTACACACATATAAGCCCACTCAGGTTCAAATTATATAACAACTTAACCAGATAATAAGGTTTTATCTGACATGTCTGTAAGCAATCTCAAAGATAAAGAAATTTTTTTACACTTCTTTGAAAAGAAGAAAAGCACATAGCCTTAGGCTCTCTTGATCCATCATTGAGAGAATGGGTTGACTCTTTTACCATGTGGTGCCTTTCACAAAGGGGAAAGTAGGAAAGGTCTTGATAATTCCCTACATTCTTTGCAACTTCAGGTGATTTGAAATTATTGGGAGCATACTGGGATCTTCTTGAAGTCTATTTATTGTTTCTGGATTTGTGATAATCTTTTATTCTAAGATAAACATATTTTGTGCCTGGAAATTAATGGTCGAGTTTTGAATTTTGTAGAATCTGTGCATATATTTGTGATGGGACCTTGGGGTAAGACCACATTGCCTAAAATGCAGGCTAATTCAGGATCAGGTTATCCCTGACAACTTAAGAGCAAGATTTGCAGATTGGCTGTCTTGTTGCAATATCTAGCCTGGCAGGAAAACGTGGAGAGATCAGGATCTCTGGTACTCTCAGTTAAGGTCTGGACTGGCAGAGTCTGAATACAGATTGAAGCATACTATTTTCACTTTTTGTTTTGTTTTACTATGTGCCTTTTCCCTTTGATTCTACTTATTCTTTCATAATGTGACTAATATGAAAATGTGTTTACATGCTTGCACATATATAATGTATATCAGATTGCTTGCTGTCTTGGAGAGAGATATTGTACCTCTCGTGTTAAGGTAGTTAGTTTGTATGTTTGTGATTATGCCTTGGAAATAAATATGCCTTAGTAAAAAACTAATGTGATTTATAGTGGCTAAATGGAACTGAGGAACAAAGAACTGCACACTCTGATCTTGAGAAAAACCATATGTTGGGGCTGGAGCAATATCCAGAGAAAATAGTTTCCCCCTGATCCATTTAAGGATATTGAAGAACCCTGGAGAAAAGACAAAATGTAACAGGCTTACCCTTGCAGGCATTAAAGGTTAGGGCAGATAGTAAATGTTACATATTCCAAAAAATAGGTGACTTTAGCACATTTAGAGGCTTAAAAGCTCACAGTGTGAAGTTATTTTTTACCTTTTTAAAAGTACAAAAACATTTTTTAAAATTGCATTTTAAAAATGATGAAATTTTGGGAAAATTCAAGGAAGTTAAATCTGTCTTTGGTTTCAAAGGCAGCTGTTTTTATGGTAGGAAGAAAATAGGGGTTTGTAGGTTGCTAACTTTTTCCTCTACACATGAGAGCTAACTTTCCCATAAGACACAGGATCTCAGAATCCCACCAAGTCATATTTCACATGTAATGTATCTAAAACAAATCAAATCACTTCATTCTATTCCTGGTGTAGTAAAGTCCCATTTAGATAAAGCAAGTATGAAGAAGCCTTCTCGCTGGGCTCTCTACTTATGAAGCACATCATCCTTGAGAAGTGATTTTAAATGAGTTACTCAATCCAATCCCCATCTATATCCACTTAATTGAATAACAAGAAACATCACCATTATATGGGTAGGAACAAAGGCACAAATTATTAAGGGACTTGACCTAAATCTTCCAAGTTACAAACTTAGTAATGTAACTCTGAGCTCCTGAACCTCTACCTCACTCCTACTGAGGCTGGTACTTAATTCCCAGAATCATATTCATACTCCATATGCTGATAGCGTCACAGAAATATCCTGTGAGTGGGTGTCAGACACTGTGTTTAGCTAAAATAATATATTTTTGCTTTTAATTTCCCTTAGTTTAAAATTAAAAGCATATGTTCCCCCTCTTTATAGGAAATACAGCTAACTATAAACAAGTTTAGTCATATTATTTAACATCAGTTGGTCAAAAGAATTAGCCAGGCAATATCATCTCAAAGCTGGCTTGACCAAAAATAAAATAAAAGTCTGGAAATACCAAGACTTAACTGTGAATTGTGTTGCTCTCTGAATTTGCAAATGAACTCAATAAGCTGAAATATGGTGATGAATCTTTAATAACATGATTAGTAATAGTTTTCAGGTATGAAAATGCTAATGCCATCATTAAGCTTCTCCATACCAACAGGCTTTAGTGCAGTCAAATTCTCTCAAACATCAGAGATCTTTCTTTGACTAGAGGTCATTAATACGATAGCAGGCTTTGCATCTAGAGGTTATTACCGTGAATTGGACCATAGTTACAGACAGCTGAAAATCATTATCATCTGAAAGCTGAACCACCACCCAACACCTCTCCATGTCTCTGTGAATTCTCAGGTGTTCACATTTCAAAAACAGACATCTGTGAATAATTGATAGACAATCTAAAAATCCCAATAGAACCTTGGAAAGAGAAGGAAGAGAGGGAATCTGACAACAAAAGAGGAACATATCAAAAACCACCTTAGAAGTCTTTAAGGATGCAAACTACCATATATTAGCCTGAAACTGGATGTTGTAGGTCAGAATTAGGTAAGGAAAACCTTTAGCTATCAATCATACATAGGAATCCAACTGATCAGATTTGCTTTGCCAGAAATTATCAGAACTAAAACGACAATTACGCAAAAAGAATGAGATCTCATTACAACACACAGGGAGCTAAATAAAAAGTCTTATGCTTCTTGTCATTTTAATATGCATTTTATAGAAGATATTTCTATTTATCAATAAGAATAATTGCATTTGTATGACTCTTTAGTTCTGCAAAGCATACTTAAAATATTATCTAATTTTCTCCTCATAATAACTCTGAAAGGTAGGTGTTACTATCCCATTATACAGTATAGGAAACAGAGACAGACAAAGATCCAGTGATTTATTTACAATTACATAGCTAATAAACATCTGAAGGTGGATATGAAATCAGATCTTCCTGGCTCCAGGTTCAGTATCCTACTAGTTGCCTGGATATGGTAGTATAATTTGCCATTCCCCTGCCACAAAGGCCTGTTTTATTCTTATTTTACTTCATGTGGGTGAGCCTTTTCTATTTCATGAGCAGTAGCATAATCCTAAAATCCCTTTGGTAGTTTCTCTTTTATTCCCAAAAAATATACTAAGCAATCTCATCTTTAATATGTTGTAATTATCTTTTCAAAAGTATTTCTCAAGAGCCTCCTTGCTCCTATTTCTGTAATAAGTACTTGGAGAATGATAAAGATTACAAAGGGTGTGATTATTGGCCTCAGGCACTTAAAATATTTTTGAGGAAACAGGACAAATATATTAATAAAATTTGGAAATAACATAAGAGAGTTGATAATGTGCTGGAGCCTCCTCACACTTACTATATTCCTGTCGAATTGTTCTTTGTGTGACTCTCATCCTTGTACTTTGGAGAATGTAGCATTTTATGATTGTTGGTTGTATGGGATTAACTGAGGAATGCTGTAAAATAGACCTTTGTTTTAGGAAGAAAGTTATGCCATTAAAAGCACTGTATGATTATATCAAAATAATTTAGCACTGGTTTGGGACCCCATCACTTCTCAATGTGCTAAATAAATGTGTCTGTAAAAAAAGGCGGACCAATTTTGTGACAAAAATAAAATAGATTTGATGGACAGCCAGGTGCATTCATTGGTATTTATGCAGCATCAAAAAAACTGAAGTCCCTCATCTCTGCATGGTCTCTATATGAAGCTTAAATGCTTTTTTTAAATAAAAGGACCTTGGACAATAGTTGAATAGAATGAGAAAGCATAGATGGTGATACAATTTTACTCTGCAGAGAGATTATTCACACTCATATCTCAGATCCAAGAAAATATCAAAATATAAAATAATATTAGCAAAATACTAAGTGTAATTGAACATCTCAGCATATGGCATAGAAACAAACTTTACAGTCAGAAAGGGAGCAGTCAGTGTTGGCTTTATTAATCAGGGAATCACCCTTTCAGGCACACTTTGATGGGTAGGAATAATCCTAATTTCTATTCCTAATAAAGTTTTAATTTTAATGTTTAATATCTGGAAAGTCTCCCAGAGGCAGAGCCAAGATAGTGGAGAGCAGACATGACTTTCTCTAATCTCCTCTGACCTTCTATCAAACCAGCAGCAGATTAAACCCATAAACCAATTTTTGAGTCAAAGAAGCCGCAAATATTTGGAGTACAACACAAAATACATTGGAAGAACTTTACAACAGCTCTGTTTCAAAAGGGCAGGGGGACAGTCTGCCAAGCCCAGATCCCAGCACAGGGAAATGAGGGAAGGAGCTGGGGTGGGGAGTCAGAGTGTTGCAGCTTCCATGCACCTGGGAATTCTATGAGTCTCTTAGGCTCCTCTGTCCTGGTTGCAAGCAGGTGGTTTGGCAGATTTTCTAAATAAGGCAAATTGTAAACTATTGAGGCCCAGAAGAACACAGGATCTGGCCTCCATTAACCAGCCATGATTACACAACACCAAAAATCAATCAGCAGAACTGCCCCAGGACAAATTAGAGCAGGTGTTGCTCCTTTGCACTGAGCAGACCTCAAACCTTAAAAAAATGAGTAAAAAACCAAAAAGAACTCTCACCACAAAAAGCTTTTATGGAGAGAACAGACCTCAAATTCTGAGGTTCCTAAAGGTATAGCAACTCCAGATGAAGCCCCAAAGGGAGACATGAGCCAGTCCCCATTTCATGTGGCTTTCTTGGAAGATTGCATAAAGGATCTTAAAAAAGTTAGAAGAAAAATGGAGAAAGGAAATGAGATCATTGTAAGAAGGAATGGAAAAAGCATATGATGCACTACAAAATAGATATGAAAAAGAGACCAATTCACTGAAAAACAACATTGTAAAATAAAAAAAAAATCCAATGAACAAAATAATTGAATTGGCCTATTACAAAAGGAGCTAAAAAGGTAACTGAAGCAAATAATATACTAAAAATTAGAATTGAACTCAATAAGATTTCCAGAATCAGCCAAACAAAAACAAAAACAAAATTGTAAAAATAGAAGAAAATATGAAATATCTCCTAGGAAAAACAACTGACCTGGAAAATAGATCTAGGAGAGACAATTTAAGGATTATTGGACTTCCTGAAAATTATGATGAAAAAAAGAACCTAGACACTATCTTACAGGAAATCATAAAAGAAAACTTCCCTGATATTTTAGAACCAGAAGGTAAAATAGCTAATGAAAGAATTCACCTATCACTTCCTGAAAGAAACCCCAAAATTAAATCCCCAAGGAAAAGCATGTCTAAATTTCAGAATTATTGCACCACTGAAAAGATATTGCAAGCAGCCAGAAAGCGAGGAGCCACAATTAGGATTACCCAAGACCTAATAGCTTCCACCTAAAAGGATCAAAGGGTGTCAAAACTGATATCCTGAAAGGCAAAGGAACTTAGATTACAGCCAAGATTAAGCTATCCATCTAAAATGAGCATTATCTTTTAGGGAAGAAAATGGGCATTCAATGATAGAGGTGAATTTTCAAGGATATAGGTGAATTTCACCTATTTCTAATGAAAAGACCAAAACTGAACAAAAAAAATTTGATCTGCAAACACAGAAACTCAAGAGAAACATAAAAAGGTAAAAAAGAAAAGAACTCTTTAAAACTATATTTCCGTTAGGGTTATACTTAGAGAGTGTGGGTATAATTTGATTTTATTATGATAATATGAAAAAGAAACAAGAGATGGAAAGGGGATCAGACTGAAAAAAAGGGAAAAGGAGGTAAAATAGGGAAATTATATCTCAAGAAGAGGCAAAAAAAGACCAATTATAATTGAGTAAAGGAAGGGAGGGAGATGAGCATTGTATGAATCCAACTCTGATCAGATTTGGCTGAAAGAGAAAAACAGACATATTTGTTTTCACAGAGAAACTTGTTTCACCTTATAGGGAAGGGGGAGGGTAAAGTGGGAAAAAAAGAAAATATTATTAGAAAGGAAAACAGAAGTATTGGAAGAAAGGTGTAAAATAGGGGTGAGGGGCTCTAAAAAGGAAGAACTAATTGAGGGAGCTGGTCATCAAAAACAAAATACTGGGGAGGAGGGAAGGGAGAAAGAAAAGAGAAAAGCAAAACTTAGGGTAAATAAGATAGCAGGAAATACAGAATTAGTAATTTTAACTGTGAATGTGAATGGGATTAACTCTCCTTTAAAATGGAAGCAGATAGCAGATTGGATTAAAATCCAGAATCCTATAACATGTTGTTTACAACAAACATATTTAAAGTATAGTGGTACATACAGAGTGAATGTAAAGGGCTGGAGCAGAATCTATTATGTTTCAGGTGAAGTAAAAAAGCAGGGGTAGCAATCCTGATCTTAGATCACATAAAAGCCAAGATAGATCTAATTGAAAGAAACAAGGAAGGAAATTATATTCTACTAAAGGGTACCGTAGATAATGAAGGGATATCAATACTAAACATATATGCACGAAGTGGTATGGTAGTATCCAAATTCCTAGAGGAGATGCAAGAAGAAATGGACAGCAAAACTATACTAGTGGGGGATCTCAACCATGCTCTCTCAGAACTAGATGAATTGAACCACAAAATAAATAAGAAGGAAGTTAAGGAAGTAAGCGAAATGTTAGAAAAGTTAGGTATGATAGATCTTTGAAGAAAAATTGAATAGAGACAGAAAGGAGTTTACTTTTTTACAGTGGTTCATGAAACCTATACAAAAATTGACCATGTATTAGTGCATAAAATCTCAAAATCAAATGCAGAAAGGCAGAAATAGTAAATGCATTTTTTCAGACTATAATGAAGTAAAATTCACATGCAATATAAAGCCAGGACAAAATAGAAGAAATTTTAATTGAAAATTAATAATCTAATTCTAAAGAATGAATGAGTAAAACAGCAAATCATAGACACAATCAATAATCCATCCAAGAGAATGACAATAATTATACAACATATGAAAATTTGTGCAATGCAGCCAAAGTGGTAATAAGGGTAAATTTGATATCTCTAGATGCTTACTTGCATAAAATAGAGAAAGAGAAGATCAATGAATTGAGATTATAACTAAAAGAGCTAGAAAAAGAATAAATTAAAAACCCTCAATTAAATAACTTGAAATTCTGAAAATAAAAGGGGAGATTAATAAAATTGAAAATAAGAAAACTATTGAATTAATAAATATACTGTGTTGGTTTTATGAAAAAAAAACATAAAATAGATCAACATTTAGTTAATTTGATTAGAAAAAGGAAAGAACAAATTCAAATTCTTAGTCTGAAAAATGAAAAGGGAGAATTTTCCACCAATGAAGAGGAAATTAGAGCAATCATTAGGAGTTATGTTGCCCAATGATATGGCAATAAATTTGATAATCTAAATGAAATGGAGGAGTTTCTACAAAAAATTGTCCAGGTTAACAGAAGAGGAAATACATTATTTAAATAGTTCTATTATAGAAAAAGAAATAAAACAAGTTATTAATCAATTCCCTAAGAAAAGATCTCCAGGGCCAGATGGATTTATATGTGAATTCTACCAAACATTTAAAGAACAATTAAGTCCAATATTATATAAACAATTTGAAAAAATAGGGAAAGAAGATATTTTACCAAATTCCTTTTATGATACAGATATGATACTGATATCTAAACCAGGTAGGATGAAAACAGAGAAAGAAAATTATAGACCAATTTCCCTAATGAATATTGATGCAAAAATCCCAAATAACATATTAGCAAAGAGAAAACCGATCCCAGGATAATACACTATGATAAAATAGAATTTATACTAGAAATGCAGGACTGGTTCAATATTAGAAAACCTATTAGCATAATCAACTATATCAATACTCAAACTAACAAAAGTCCTATGATTATTTCAATAGATGCAGAAAAATCATTTGATAAAATCCAACACCCATTCCTACTAAAAACACTGGAGAGTATAAGAATAAATGGATTTTCCTTAAAATGATCAATAACATCATATGTAAAACCCTCAGCAAGCATCATATATAATGGACACAAATTAGAGCCATTCCCAATAAGATCAGGATTGAAATGAGGTTGCCCACTATCACCATGACTAGTCAATATTGTATTAGAAATGTTAGCCTTGGCAATAAGGGAAGAAAAGAGATTAAAAGAATTAGAGTAGGTCATGAGGAAACCAAATTATCACTCATTGAAGATGATATGATGGTATACTTAGAGAACCTTCGAGAATCAACTAAAAAAAGTATTAGAAACAATTCAAAACTTTAGCAAAGTTGCAGAATACAAAATAAATCCACATAAATCATCCACATTTTTCTATATTACCAACAATGCCCAGCACCAACAGATACAAAAAGAAATTCCATTCAAAATAATTGTTGATAGTATAACATATTTAGGAATCTGTCTGCCAAGGGAAAGTCAGGAACTATATGAGCACAACTACAGAACACTTTCCACACAAATAAAGTCAAATCTAATCAGTTGGAAAAATATCAAGTGCACATGGGTAGGCCAAGCAAATATAATGAAAATGAAAATACTACATAAATTAATCTACTTATTTAGTGCCGTACCAATCAAACTCTATTTTATAGATTTAGAAAAAATAATAACAAAGTTCATCTGGAAGAACAAAAGGTCAAGAATTTCAAGGGAATCAATGAAACAAAAATGCCAGTGAAGGTGGGCTAGCTGTCCAGACATAAAATTATATTATAAAGCAGCAGTCATCCAAACCATTTGATACTGTCTAATAGAGTAGTCGATCAGTGTTATAGGTTAGGATCACAGGGTAAAATAGTCAACTATAGCAATCTAGTGTTTGACAAACCTAAACACCACAGCTTTTGGGATTAGAACTCACTATTTGACAAAAACTGCTGAGAAAATTTGAAACTAGTATGGAAGAAAGTAAGAATTGACCCACACCTAAAACCACATACTAAAATAAGGTTGAAATGGTTTCATGATTTAGACATAAAATGTAATATCTTTAACAAATTAGAAAGACATTAGGGTAGTTTACCTCAGATCTGTGGAGAAGGAAGGAATTTGTGTCCAAAGAACTAGAACTCATAATTGAACACCAGGTAGTTAGTGATTATATTGAATTTAATAGTTTTTGTACAAACAAAACTAATGCAAACAAGAGCAGAAGGAAAGCAATAAATTGGGAAATCATTTGCACACTTAAGGGTTCTTATAAAGACCTCATTTCTAAAATATATAGAGAATTGACTCAAATTTATAAGAATTCAAGTCATTCTACAATTGATAAATGGTCAAAGGATATGAACAAACAATTTTCAGATGAAAAAATTAAAACTATTTCTAATCATATGAGAGGGTGCTCTAAATCAGTATTGATGAGAGAAATGCAAATTAAGACAACTCTGAGACACTACTACACACCTCTTATATTGGCTAAGATGACAGGAAAAGACAAGGATGAATGTTAAAGAGGATATGGGAAAACTGGGACACTGATACATTGTTAGTGGAACTGTGAACAGATCCAGCCATTCTTGAGAGTAATTTGAAATTATGTTCAAAAAGTTATCAAATTGTGCATAGTCTTTGACCCAACAGTATTTCTATTGGGCCTATTTCCCAAAGAAATCTTAAAGAAAGTAAAGAGACCAGCATATGCAAAAATGTTTTTAGTAGCCCTTTTCATAGTGGCAAGAAACTAGAAACTGAGTGGATGCTCATCAGTTGGAGAATGGCTGAATAAGTTATGATATATGAGTGTTATGGAATATTATTGTTCCATAAGAAATGATTAGGAGGATAATTTTAGAGAAGCCTGGAGAGACTTACACTAACTAATGCTAAGTTAAATGAGCAGAATCGGGAGATAATTGTACACAGCAACTTCAATATTATATGACAATCAATTCTGATGGACCTAACTCTTTCCGACAATGAGATGATCAATGCCAGTTCTAATCTTGTAATGAAGAAAGTCATAATACACCCAGATAGAGAACTATGAGAACTGAATTTGGATCACAAAATAACATTCTCACTCGTTTTTTGTTGTTCGCTTGCATTTTGTTTTCTTATTCATTTACTTTGTTTTTTGGATCTGATTTTTCTTGTACAGCAAGAGAATTGTATAAATATGTTTATACATATTGGATTTAACATATATTTTAACATATTCATTTCCTGCCATCTAGGAGAGGGGGTGGGAGGAAGCAGGAGAATATCTGAAGCACAAAGCTATGCAAGGATCAATGATGTCAAATTATCTACACATATGTTTTGAGAATAAAATGCTTTATTAAAAATTTAAAAAAAATGTTTAAAATCTTCTTCTGGAGCCTAGATTATACATGTATGCTTATTAAAGTCATGAAGAATAACTGAAAGAGCTCATATCAAATGTAATTCAAACACAAATAAAGAGTTGTTTTCTAAATTTAAATTTTTTATGGTGACATTTTCTCCATTATTGTCAATTGTTTAAAATACTGCATTGAGGAAAATACCTCCCCAAAGGCTACTCAAAATATAAACAAAGCATATATATGTAATGGATCTTCACCAACTGATTCTTTTTCTCTTTGTAATGTTAATTCAATTCAGTGAACTGAGCTAAAACTATGGGTGAGCATGTTTAGGAAAGCTTTTGAGTAGATCTATTTAATTAAAGTATTTTATTTCTTCACCTGATGTGATAATTCTTTCTTAACTTCATAAAAATGATATCTTTTCTTGGATGTACCACAATTTTAGAATAAAATCATAGTGGTGAGAAGAGCTAATTAGGATAATGAGTACAAAATGCCCAGGTACCCAGGAAGCTTTATCAGTTCCCTAATGGAAAAGATTTATATATTTTAGTAGAGAAATATATGTATATTATATATATGCTCAACCCACTGAAACAGACAAAAGACCATTATGTTTATATATTGTGTTTTAAAAAAAATAGTCACAGAAATAAGAAATTTAAATCCATACTTTATCCCTTTACTTTCTCAGACTGGACCTTTAAAAAGAAATGATTTAACTTCCAAGAGGAGTTAGACTGAACAAATCTATTAATCCTTTGAACAATTCAGGACATGCCATATTAGGTTTAGGGAAATTTCTGGAGGATTAGAGTGAATCAAAGCTGCTTCATACCAAGCTCTTTGCCATTTGAGAATTTGGAACAAATAAAGGACTCACATGAGGAAAATGAATAACAAAAAAAATTGTTATTCATGTTGTATATGTCTTCATTAGCACTATGGGCTTTCAGTATAGTTTTCATTAACTTATGAAAAGAGCCACTTAGTCACTGTCCATATATGAGCTACCCATGGAAATTATTTATGCCAGGCAGTCTTTCCCCTGTCATATAAGTTAGCACTCACAGAATATGATTTAAATTTCCTATTCCTTTCATTAAAAGAAATCTATCACTTACTCATGACATGATGACCTCTCCTGACTGTTTTCTTATGTTTTTAATTGAAATTTCATCTCTTGACCCCCCTTTCCCAATTGAACAAACATTTATGGACTGCCAAACCACTGTGCTAAGATTAACTTACAAGAGATTTTACAAAAGATCAAAACAAGATGAACTTTTCTTTCAAGAAGCTTATATTCTAATGGAGAATGGAAATAATACATCATGACCATGAGTATCTAAGTCATGATGATTTGAGAAGAAAGAGAGCATCAGCAATCAGGTTAGAGATCAGAAAAAGGCCACATAAAGGAGGAAGAAGCAGAGTGGTAAAGCCTTGAAGAAAGACATGAGTGAATGCATTCCATGTATAGGGGAAAATTTCTATGAATATGTACAACAGGGAGATTGGCTGAAATATAGCATAAGTGAAATAAAGTCATATAAAAAAAGCTAGAGAGAGATTGGAACAGGTCCAATTACCAAATTGAAATATTTATTTCCTATTATTGTTCTATAAGAAAGTATCAGCAGGATGATTTCAGAGAGGCCTGGAGAGAACTACATGAACTGGCACTAAGTGAAGTGACTAGAACCAAGAAAATATTGTACACAGCAATATCAAAATTATGTAATGATCAATTCTGATTAACATGGCTGTTTTCAACAGTGAGGTGATTCAGGCAAGTTCCATTGATCTTGTGATGGAAAGAGCCATCTACACCCAGAGAGAGCACTATGGGGATTGAGTGTGGATCACAACATAGTATTTTCACATTTTTTATTGTTGTTTGCATTTTATTTTTCTCATTTTTTTCCTTTTTGATCTGATTTTTCTTATGTACAAGATAATTATGGAAAAAATTATAAAAGATTTGCATATTTTCAATATATTGGGTTGCTTGCCTGCTGGGGGGGTGGGAGAAGGGAAGTAAAAAAAAATTGGAGCACAGGGTTGTGCAGGGGTGAATGCTGAGAATTATCTATGCATTTGTTTTGAAAATAAACAGCTTTAATCAAATAAAAAAGAAATACTTATTTTCTAGCATATCTAGAAGAAGTGAATGGTTCCAGACTTTTGAGCAGGAGAGTCACTGGTTAGATCTGTGTCTTCAGAAGATTATTTTGGCAGTTGGGTAGGAGAAGAACTGGAGAAAGGAGAGTCTAGAAGCACGAAACATTATTACTTGGCTGTTATAATAGTCCAGGTAAGATGTAATGAAGGCCTTAAGTAGGTTGATAGCCCTGGGATTTATAGAGAAATATAAAGCTCAGGTGTTGTTGAGGCAGAATTAATAGCTATCTGAATGGAAGACCAGTAGAGCCTCTATTCTACAAATATATTTAATTTTTTTTGAGTTAGAATTGTGCATGGCTAATCTAAGTATCTAGTTGAAAAACTACAAAATGCTGGAATATGTTCAGGGAAGAGGAATAGCAAATTAGATAAGAAATGCAAGAAAAATACTAATAACAGACATCAATGACAATTCACAATACCTAGCTATATCTGGACTTTAATATTTGTTTATTCAAATTTAATTGTTGGTTTGATTACTTACATCTCATTCAATTCTATGGTTTGAATTATGTTGTAAAATTATTTATGAAATAGTTATTACATATTTGTGTAATGTATATTTATTATTTTATATCTTGCTATTTTTTTAACTAAATTGATCCATGTAGAGACATAAGATAAAAGTTTCATCTAAAGTTAATATAGAAGACTTAGGGACAAGGCATCATGCTATAGAGGAAAGAATGCTGGATTTAGAGTTAGAGGACCTGAATTTTTATTTTAGCTTTGACACTCACTGTGACATTAGCAAAGTAGAAAAAGTGAGTAGTGAACAAGATGAACTTAAGACATTTATTCAAGTTGGAAAAAAATGTGACTTTTTAATTATATCTAAGATTGATTGGGTAAGAGCCAGACCTGGAATAAAGACAAGGAAAAAACATTCCTTATATAAAATAAGCAAAATGGGTTTTAGAAGGTGAGGATTAGAGTGGTATAGTATTGTATAATATTATGTTTGGTGGTGATTATGGTATTCAAGCAATGACATCAGAAGGGTGATGTCTTGACTTCTAAGTGAATTAGATTTAAGTGAGACAGAATTGCACAATGCCATTGGTCCCACTCTCTCCTCCTGCTTCATCAGAGTCCTGTGACAAGTCATGGATCAGAACTACTGGCAATGGTCCAGGATGCAATGGGAAACCTTGGTCTTTTCAATCTAAGGTCTTTCCCAGGTTTCAGTTTGTGTGAGACAACATCCATTCAGTAATTAAAGGCTAGGTAAGAATTGAGGTATGGGGCAACTAGATGACACAGTGCAAAGAGCAATGACTCTGGAGTCAGGAGAACCTGAGTTCAAATTTTACCTTAACTTACCTTAACACTTCCTAGCTGGGTGGTCCTGTGCAAGTCAATTAACCTCAATTGCTTCACAAAAAGGAAAAAAAATAAAAAGAAGTAGGGTAAGACAAAACTTTCAAAAAAGAATCAATCAGGGAGATGAATACCCTAAGAATTTCTTATTGAAACCAAAACAATTGCTATTTGTATTCACTCTGAGATATCAAAACCCAAGCAATAAGCTTAATATTACGAAGATATTATCATTTGAAGAAATACAGAAACAGTGAAGGAAAGCATAGTGTTATTTGGATGAAGGACAGAGGCAGAGACAAAAAGTGATATTGTAAATATATTTCAAATTACTTAGACAAAAAAGGAAATAGATGTGAATTTAAGAAATAGATCACACATTTGGGATAGAGGCAGAGTCCAATTTTTGTTGTTTCTCTAATGTGCAACGCTTGTGATGGAGTTTTCTTGGCAAAAACATTGAAGCAGTTTCATTTCCTTCTCCTTTTCATTTTACAGATGAAGCAACAAAGATTAAGTGGCTTGTACAGAGCATTGCAGCTACTAAATGTTTGAGATGAAATTTGAATCCAGAAAGATGAGATTTTCTGACTTCAGATTTAGTACTCTCTACTAAATCTACTATTTCACCTATCTGTTCTAGTACAATACTAGTACAATAGGGTCTTCAGTTTTCCAAACTTCTACTGGATCTTTTTTTTTGTCTGTCAAAAAGAAAAGCAATTTAAAAATCACTCTCTCTATATATACACCTATATCTATATATCTGTCTCTATCTATGTCTACACCTATATTTATATTCATACTTACTTCTGCACTTATACTTGCACCTATACCTATGTCTATATCTATATTTATATCTATATCATCTATCTCTATCTATCAATACATAATAAATATGTTCCTATGCATATGTGTAGGTTTGGGCAAAATTTTTGTGGACTTTGGAAGAAAACAAGAATTTTGACTCACTAGCACTTTATTTTATATTGAAGTGTTTTTATTCGTTTCATTATATATTTCTCAATTATAGTTATATTTTATTTTTCTCAATTACATGTTATCAAAACAACTCTAGCATTCTTTTTAAAAAAAATATTTTAGTTACAAATTTTCTTCCACCACATCTCCCACAGGCCTGGGAAGGAAAGGACTATGATATATATTATTACATATTTAGTAATGTAAAACATTTCCATATCAGTCATGCTGCAAAAGAAAATGCAAACTTCCTCTCCCCTAAAAAATCAAGAATAATTAAGTTTAAAAAAGTATGCTTCAATCTGCATTTATACTTCATCAGGTTTTGTTTTGTTTTTTTTTCCCTCTCTGGAGATAGATAGCATTTTAAATCTGAAGATCTTTGAAATTTTCTGGATAATTATATTGTTGAGAATAACTAAATTGCTCACAAACTGATCATCATAAATATTACTATTACTGTATTCAATTTTCTTCTGATTCTGCTCAATTTACTTTGCATCAGTTCATGTAAGTCTTCCCAGTTTATCACAGTGATAAAGCACAACTGGTTCAGTCATTTGTCAAATGATGACCCTTCCCTCAATGTTCAATTACCACCACAAAAAGAGCTGCTATAAAAATTTGTGAGTATGTAGGACCTTTTCTTTTCTTTTCTTTTCTTTTTATTTCTTTGGGATAAAAAACCTAGTCATGATATTCATGGTTCAGAAGGTATATGCAGTTTTATATCCCTTTAGCCATTGTTCTAAGTTGTACTCCACAATTGTTGGATTAGATCATAATTCCATCAATAGTGTTTTACTGACATTTTTCCACATCCCCTCCAACATTTTTCCTTTCCTTCTTGTCACATTACCCAGTCTGCTAGGTATGAAATAATATCTTAAAGTTGTTTTACTTGGCATTTCTTTAATCAAGAGTGATTTAGAGCATTTTTCAGATAACTATCAAGAGCTGTGATTTTCTCTACTGAAAACTACCTGTTTATATCCTTTGACCATTTAGCAGTTGAAAATGACTTGTATTCTTATCAATTAACTCAGTTCTCAATTTGAAAATTGAGATTTTTCTCAAAGAAACTTGTAATTTCCCCCTTTACTGGTTTTCTCCTAGTTTTGTATACATTGCTTTCTTCAAAAACTTTTTAAAAATTATATAATCAAAATTATTTATTTTACATCCTCATAATGCTCTATATTTCTTGTTTGTTCACAAGCTTATCCTTTTTTCCATAAATCTAAAGGTTAATGATTCATGCTCCCCTAATTTGCTTTTGATATTACCCTTTTATATCTAAACCATGTATTCATTTTGGCCTCATATTAGTATATGATATGAATATTGAACTATTACCTAGCTTCTGCCAAACTACTTTCCACCTTGAGCAGGAATTTATCAAATACTGATTTATTGTCCTCAAATCTTGGAGCTCTAGTTCTTCAAACACTAGGTTACCAGGGCCATTTACTACTATGAATTATGTATCTAATCTACTCCACTGATCAAAGTCAAACTTAAAGATTCGTTATATATATTCATGCTTAACAGTATTCTGCTTGGGGGAAGATGGAAAAGGTGAAAGGGGAAAAAGAATAAAGCAAAAAGTGCACAGCAGAGAATAAAAGAATAACCCATAATAAAGCAAAGGATAGATAGTCATGAATATGATCTCTTCTATTATTATATAGGCTTTCTTGAAATGGAAATTTATTGTTATACATTTTTAATCCTCCCTGATGTTCTGCTGGGCACATGGTAATGTTGTGTTTTGTTGTCCTTTTCTGTCTTTTTCTATTTTGTGTTTTTTTTTTTCTTATTTTGCATTTAGTTTAAAATGAATGTTTTTTTTAATTGGATGCTATTTATTTGGTGCATATATGTTTAGTATTAATATTTTTTTATTGTTCAAGGTACTTTAAGTAAAATGTAGTGTCTATTTTTACTTAATTAAATCTAACACATTTTCTTTTAGGATTTGTTTGTAGCTGTCTCCACAATTTCTTTTGGATTTATGCCTTTATCTTCCATGATATCATAGTAACTTCTGATAGTCAGGTTATTTTCATTGTTTGCTCATTGTTCCAGACTATTTCTCAATGTTTAAATTTGTTAAAATTAGTGTTCTTGGAATGGATGGAGCACTGTCTCAAGCTTCATATTTTTTGTGCTACTGTTTTCAGGGATAGCTCTGTGGTTCTATAGATTTTTGGTGCTTCCAAGGTGGTGTGATATACAGAGAAGTGTGATCACTGTGCCCCTGACCTATGCTCTGGTATTTACCCTGAAAAGGATTTTGTTCTTCTGTAGACATTAGTATGAGCACTCCTACTGGACCTGGGACTATGACCAGGTGCCCCTTCTCTCTTGCATGTATAGTTGCTAGTCCTTCCTACTCTTGGATCAATACTAGGAAAGGACTCCTGGGTCTTTTCTCCTGCATAAGTGACTACAAGCACTTTTCTCCTCTCTGGAGCCTTGATCATAGCCCCTGATTCTTTGCATCACTCCTTTTATCCCTGAAACAGCAACCAGAACTTTATATGGTCAGCAAAATGGTGCACTGAACCCCATGCCAGCAAAAGGCCCCCCGAAATATTGTTTTCTCATCAGTTGTCCTATCCCCCTGCTTCTCATGGCTCAATGCTGGTGCTGCCACAGGTTCTGTCTCCTAGGTCTGCTGCTGATGAAAAGGGGTCTCCAGTCCTTGTTCAACTTCAGGCTTACCCATCAGCCTGCAAAACAGATCTTTTTTGCCTGGAAAATTGTTTTACTTGATCTTTTAGCAATTTGTTGCTCCAGAATTTTATTTGATATATTATTGTAGAATTGTAATGAAATTTGAGAAACCTCAGTTGACTGCTTCTCTACTCAGCCACCTTAATTCTATCTCTCCCTTACTAATACATTAAACAAGTAGAAGACTTTAAGATTAAATAATAAAGTTTGGAATAAGAGTAAACTTATAAGAGAAAGCAAATAGTTTTTGTTTTGGATCTATAGAGTTAGAACTCTTGGTAGGATTAATAAGCAAAAAAGTCTAGCAAACAGGTGACACATAAGTACTAGACTCCTGGAGAAAGAATGGTTTCAGCTACAGATGGATGATAGTTGAATGCTTAAATCATTCAGAAATGGATGTAAAAACATATAACACATTTTTGGAGGGAAGTTTTTAAATTTCACACAAAGCAATTTTTCCTCTAAGCCATAAAATTAGCATATCAGTGACATGAAAGGCCTGGTTTCTCTAATTTTTCCATATAAATTTATCTTCCTGTCCCTGGTTCTTTACTAATTTCTTTTGAATGTGGCCCACTTTAATTGGCATTATAATTATAATAAGCTTTACCCTTTGACTTGGAAATGGGTTTGAGCCTGCAAATTCCTTTGAGATATCTCATGACACCAGTCTGGTACCCAAATATTTTGAAGTCCCTCTAGAACGCCAAAAAAATCACCCTAAGTTCCCAATTTCATCCCCAGCAACCTCCTTGTCAGTGAGAATCTGATCCTGAAGAAAATTTCCTTTTTTTAATTAACTCTACCTTTTGAAAAATTTAAATATCCATAAGGCAATTATATAACCTCTTTCATTCTTCCTAATATGTCATAATATTTGAATCATTCTTGATTCTTCTGTTTTCCTCATCACACTCTACCATATCAAATCACCTTAATTTTTTTTTCTTTCTTTTGAACTTAGGAAGAGAGTAACTGGCTCAAAAGTATTTCACTAAAGCACAAGTGCACCAGGGTAGAAAGAAAAATTTAGAGTAACATATTTCTGACAGGGCTCAGGAAATTTTGCTTACACATTTGACACTTCAGGATATTCTCATTGTAGAATATATATTTTAGGCCAAATACATAGATCAAATACTTCTACATATAAAAATCCATTCACAAAATAGAACATGATTGTAAAAATCAGAAGTTGTGATTTCCTTAATCTAAGATCACAGAACAGGCAAACAGTATAACCAAAATAAGGCCCTTTCTCTAATTTAATGTCTTTCCTCTGCTAAACTGCTTTCATTTTTAAGACCTTGGTACCTGTTATGTGAGCAGTCTTGCATGGAATGGATATATTGGTATTGTACTACATAAGCATGATGATAAATAGCATCTGCTGTGCTTTGCTAACACATAAGAAGGTTTTGAGGAGCATGATTAAGACTGTGCCAGCTTCTTTCAGTTAAGTTTTCCAATCCTGAATGCATTAAACACATCTGGGTTTGTATTACTATGAAAGATTTTGAATTTTTACAACTAATCAATGGCTTTAAAGCAAATGTGCTCTTTACTCTGCTGCTTTATTCTATTTTAAAGTAAAATTGTGTATTTTTTACTGTCAGTGTGGTGAGTTTTCTATAAAGCCCATGCATTTTCCTTTTGAAAATTGAGGAGATCATAAACTCTAGGTTGCAATAAATGGGTACATTTGTCATGAATTTATGGAATTGCATATGGGACAGAGTTAATATTTTCAATGTTACACTGAGTCAAAAGGAACTTTTACCATAGCAACAGGAGGTAGAGAAAAAAGATGCATTCCTAGCATCAATACCCAGGTACTTTTTTTTTTTTCTTGTGCCTAGTTAAGTATAGTATAATATAGTAGTTTGAATAGTATTACTATCAGCTTCTTTGTACTGATTGCAGCATCATCAATTTCTTCCACAAAGAGGTAGCTAACCTATCAAACCCTTCTATATTGAATAAATGTTTGAATGAATATTAAAGGGTGTAGAATTCATGATTTAATTCCTTTTTATTAATATTATGAATTGACCTGTTTTAGAGTTGAGATTATCACACACACACACACACACACACACACACACACACACACAAACACACACACACTCACTGCATCTGGATAAAAAAGATGTTCAAATTTGGTTCACCTTCATCACTTCTCTTTAGTTTTCATTTTTTAAGTTTTATTTGTTTTTTTCTTTTAATAGCAGAACTATTTCTAATTATATTACACTATGTATGGAAAATCAAGAAAATGAGTTCAAATCCTGTCCTAGATACTGGATGTGTGAATCTGAGTTTTTAAACTACTTTCTACATTTGTTTCCTCATATCTGAAATGTGGATAATACTAGGTCATTGCTCATAAGATTGTAATTCTAAGATGCCCTGATAGATGTCCCAATACTTTTGCTATTTGATTCTTTCCTTATTATCTTATGGTTGCCTAATTAACATAATAAAGTTCAAGAGCTATTGTTCCTTACAATTAATCAATACTTCCAACTCTGGCTCATACAGCCTTCTTATTCCTGGTACATTGATTTGGTATCAGGCCCCAGTCTTGATTACTGCCTAGGGATTAGAAAAGCAAGATGATTTTGACTGCATTTTAACTCTTTATAAATCTTACCTAGTGAAAAATCTTTGGTTCCACTCCCTACCTAGGGATGATCACTCCGGTGGCATCCCTTCCCCTGTCTGAGATGTTTTGGGATTTGCTGAATAAACTTTATTGCTTTACTCACTTTTTATCTCTGTAGTTCTGACAATGAAAGGCCACTTTCTAGACACCTCACAGAGATTTCTCATAACATACCCCAACCCTTGGATGATGTTGGAATATTTATAAATTCTAGACAAGGGTCATCAAAACCTCAAGAATTATCTAGAATTATATAGAAAGAAGGGTTGGGAGTGGTTTCTAGTCCCAAGGCCATTGGCTTCTAGTTTTCCTCCAGAAAATACTTGATTAGAGAGTAGAGCTAGCCCTGAATCTTGTATTCTTTACATGTCCTTCATCTTGACTTCATAAATAGAGACAAAAGCTCATGGAAAAACTTAAAGAACTATATAATTGCTAACTCAGTTCCAAACATGTCACTCTCCTCTCCCTCTTACCCTTATCCTTCTTACCCCATAAGTTATTATAACAAAGAGGGAAAGCAGTTAACCCCAAACAATACTTTGGTTTGTTTTTTTAATCCTATCAACTCTACCACATTCTTGTCTTTAATAAGAGGAAAGAATGATATCCCCTCCTCTCTTTGGAGCCAAATTGCTCATTATAATTTTTTTATTTTTTTTTTATTTTTTGTTTTATTTTCTTTTTCTTCATTGTAGAAGTTGACTAAATTAATTTCTTGATTCTATTTCATTCTGCATGAATTCATACAAATATTTTCATGTTGCCCCAAATTCTTCATGTTTCTCATTTAATATGATGAAATAATGAATTATTATAATATAATATATTTAACCATTCTTTAACGGAATGGAACTAACTTTCCTACTATAAAATCATACCATGAATTTTAGGGGAATTGGACAATTTTTTTTTTATCTTTGAAATTCTTTAAATGTTAATCCAGCAATTAGGATGTCAAGGACAAAAGGTATAAATGGTTTAGTTACTTTTAAAAAAAAATAATTAAAAATTATTCTCCAAAATGAATGAAACATTTCATAGTTCTACCAGCAGTGTATGGTATCCCTATAGCCAATACAGCAATAATTGTTTCCATATTTTACAATAAATTATAATTGTTAATTTATTATATATAAAGCAAAATCTCTGAGTGTATTAGTATCAAATTAACATTATTTATTTGTAGCAATCATTTTTGTGGTCCTTGGAAGCTTTTAAGTCTTCTTTTAAAAAATATTGATCAGAGGGCGGAGCCAAGATGGCGAAGTGCAGACAGCTTCCTCTGTGAGCTCCTGAGACCTTCCCTCAGACCCAGACAAATTGAGCCTCCAAATTGGTTCTGGAGTGAGGGCTCCACCAAACACTTGGACTACAATGCACTTCTATCAAGTATCTACTTTGAAAGAACTTCTGAGGTCAGTTTTAGATGAGCAGGGGATCGAGCAGCTCCCAGCGCTCAGAAGCCAGTGCGCAGCCAGAGTGCAAGTCCAGGGCTGGGAAGGACCTGAAGATTTTAGGCTGCCAGGAAGTCCCTGGGAGATACTTGGGCCACTTTGCTCTGCTTGCGGGCAGGTGCTTTGGGAGGTCTACCTTTGATAAAGGGTGGATTGAGAGCAGCTGAAAGTGTGGTCCTAGTGCGGATCTAGCCAGATCAGCCCCAGACCAGAAGTCAACTCGGCAAATAGCCCAAGGGCAAATTGAAATTGTTGCTGCTGCTGCAGAATTCCCTGCTGGTGACTGACACCTCAGCTAAACATCATGAGTAAGAAGAGGAGAGCTCTCACCATAGACAGCTTTTACAGAGAGAAACTAGAGAAGTCCCCAGATCCTGAGATTCTGAAAACAAACCCAGATAAAGTCACAAGGGTGGACTTAAGCTGGTCTCCCTTTCAGAAGGCTTACCTGGAAGATTGCATAAAGAATCTCAAAAGAGAGCTAGAAGAAGATTGGGGAAATAAACTGAGAGCAGTGCAAGAAGGAAATATTGCCCTGCAACAGAGATGTGAAAAACTGGAAAATAAGTCTGGTGAATTGGAAAAAGACAAAAATTCACTGAAAAACAAAATTAGTGAATTGGAAAAAATCGCCAACTCACTGGAAAATAAAAATAGTGAATTGGTAAAAGACAACAATTCACTGAAAAACAAAATTAATAAATTGGAAAAAGACAACAATTCACTGAAAAACAAAATTGGTGAATTGGAAAAAGTCACAAAATCACAAGAAAATAAAAATAGTGAACTGGTAAAAGATAACAATTTACTGAAAAACAAAATTAGTGAATTGGAAAAAGTCACCAACTCACTAGAAAATAAAAATAGTGAATTGGAAAAAGATAACAATTCACTAAAAAAAAACAAAATTAGTGAATTGCAAAAAGACAACAATTCACTGAAAAATAAAATTGGCAAAATGGAAAAAGAATGCAATGAACCAAAAAATTCAATTGGCCAGTTACAAAAGGACCTAAAAAAGATAGCTGAAGGAAATAATACCTTAAAAATTGAAATTGAACAAATTGAAATGAATGACTCAATAAGACTTCAAGAATCAGTCAAACAAAAACAAAAAAATGAAAAAAATAGAAGAAAATATGAAATATATCCTAGGAAAAAACAACTGACTTGGAAAACAGATCCAGGAGAGACAATCTAAGGATTATTGGACTCCCTGAAAGTCACAATAAAAAAAAAGAACCTTGATGCTATCTTCCAGGAAATCATGAAAGAGAATTGCCCTGATGTTTTAGAATCAGAAGGCAAAATTGGCATTGAAAGAATTCACCGATCACCTCCTGAAAGAGACCCCAAAATTAAAACCCCAAGGAATATCGTGGTCAAATTTCAGGACTATTGCACCAGGGAAAAGATATTACAAGCTGCTAGAAAAAAACAGTTCAAATACTGAGGAACTGTCATTAGAATTACACAGGATCTGTCAGCTTCCCCATTGAAGGATAGAAGGGCCTGGAATCAGATATCCTGAAAGGCAAAAGAACTTGGATTACAGCCAAGAATAAGCTATCCAGCTAGAATGAGCATCATCTTCCAGGGAAGAAGATGGTCATTCAATGATACAGGAGAATTTCACCTACTTCTAATGAAAAGACCATATCTGAACAAAAAATTTGACCTCCAAATAGAACTCTAGATAAGCATAAAAAGGTAAAAAGGAAAGAACTCTTGAG
>JAJPUD010006887.1:0-70088 GCA_023553655.1 Myrmecobius fasciatus | reverse complement strand
AAAGTTCAGCAGCAAGAGATAGAAAAAGAAATTCCATTCAGAATAACGAATGATAGCATAAAATACTTGGGAATCTATCTGCCAAGAAAATGTCAGAAACTATACGAACTAAACTACAAAACACTTTCCACACAAATAAAATCAGACCTAGTCAATTGGAAAAACATTAAGTGCTCATGGGTAGGCGGAGCGAATATAATAAAAATGACAATACTACCCAAACTAATTTACTTATTTAATGCCATACCAATCAAACTCCCAAGAAATTATTTTACAGATCTAGAAAAAATAGTAGCAAAGTTCATTTGGAAGAACAAAAGGTCAAGAATTTCAAGGGAATTAATGGAAAAAAAAGACAGATGAAGGTGGTCTTGCTGTACCAGATCTAAAACTATATTATAAAGCAGCAGTCATCAAAACCACTTGGTACTGGCTGAGAAATAGAGTAGTTGATCAGTGGCATAGGAAAAGATATCAGGACAAGCTAGGTAATAACATTAGCAATTTAGTGTTTGATAAACCCAAAGACCCCAGCTTTTGGGATAAGTACTCACTATTCGGCAAAAACTGCTGGGAAAATTGGAAACTAGTGTGGAAGAAATTAAGGCTGTACCCACACCTAACATTGCACACCAAGATAAGATCTAAATGGGTTCATGATCTAGATATAAAGCGTGATATTATAACCAAATTAGAAAAACATAGTATAGTTTACATCTCAGACCTGTGGAGATGCAATAAATTTATGTCCAAAGAAGATCTGGAACTCTTAATTGAACACCAGATAGATAATTTTGATTATATTAAGTTAAAAAGTTTCTGTACAAATAAAACTAATGCAGACAAGATTAGGAGGGAAGTATCAAATTGGGAAATCATCTTTACATTTAAGGGTTCTGATAAAGGTCTCATCTCTAAGTTATATAGAGAATTGTATCATATTTATAAGAATTCAAGCCATTCTCTAATTGATAAATGGTCAAAGGATATGAACAGACAATTTTCAGATGATGAAATTAAAACTATTTATAATCATATGAAAAGGTGCTCCAAATCACTATTGATCAGGAAAATGCAAATTAAGACAAATCTGAGGTACCACTACATACCTGTCAGATTGGCTAAAATGACAGGAAAAGATAAAGATGAATGTTGGAGGGGATGTAGGAAACCTGGGACACTGATGCATTGTTGGTGGAGCTGTGAACGGATCCAACCATTCTCGAGAGCAATTTGGAGCTATGCTCAAAAAATTATCAAACTATGCATACCCTTTGACCCAGCAGTTTTTCTATTGGGCTTATATCCCAAAGAAATCATAAAAGAAGGAAAGGGCCCCACATGTGCAAGAATGTTTGTGGCAGCTCTTTTTGTAGTGTCTAGAAACTGGAAACTGAATGGATGCCCATCAATTGGAGAGTGGCTGAATAAATTATGGTATATGAATGTTATGGAATATTATTGGTCTGTAAGAAACAACCAGCAGGACGATTTCAGAGAGGTCTGGAGAGACTTGCATGAACTGATGCTCAATAAAGTGAGCAGAACCAGGAGATCATTATTCACGGCAACAACAATACTATATGAGGATCAGTTCTAATGGACATGACTCTCTTCAACAATGAAATGCTTCAAACCAGTTCCAATTGTTCAGTAAAGAGAGCCATATTCACCCAGAGTGGGATGTGAAATGTGGACCACAACATAACATTTTCATGTTCTCTATTGAGGTTTGGTTGCATTGTATTTCCTTTATCTGATTATTCTTTCATGTAGATACGATTTCTCCTGCACAAAAAAATGATGCAATAACTATACATATATTCGATTTCTTAAGTATTCTAACATAATTATGATGTAGTGGATATCCTGCCATCTAAGGGGAGGGGTGGGGAGTAGGGTGGAAAATTTGTAACAGAAAGCTTTGTAAGGGTTAATGTTTAGGAATTACCCACACATGTTTTGCAAATTAAATTAATTAATTAATTAATTTTAAAAAAGAAAAAAATTAAAAATATTGATCTTGTGTTTTGACTGCTTATCTATTATAGAATGGGATTCATTTTCTACTATTGTCTATGTTAATTCTGTCTCTCTCTGTCTTTGTTTCTGTCTCTGTCTTTTTGTCTCTTTCTCTGTTCCATGTGTGTATATAAACATAGACACACATAGATACACACATTCATGAATGCACACATATTTATACACACATGTATACATATATATGTAAAAATGTGTTTAATATCAGAGCTTTATCAGAATTTCATGAAATGTTAACCCCACCAAATGACAGTTTCTTTTTGCTTATCACTTTTGTTCAGGTGAAAGTTATCAATTTCAAAAAATAAAAATAAATAATGTATTTTATCTCTCATGACATTGGTGTGTGTTTATCTACAAACAATAATTGCTCAAATGATTCTACAATGGTTCTGTCCATCTTGTGTAACTTTTGAATATAAATTCACACAATTTCAACAGAATCTACCTAAAAAGCTGAACATTTTCATCTGTTTTCCTGGCATCAAGAAATAATCAGAATACTATATATTTCTCATCCCTTGCCCTCATCATTTATCTAGTCCCTCTTCTTTTTCTGTTATGCATTTCCCTGATCATACCTTTTTATTCCAGTTTTTCCTTAAAGATCTCCTAGCTATATTTTTGAAATTACTCAGAGTCAAAATACACTATCATTGCTTTTACATATTAATGTTTGATTCTTTAAAACTGGTTATATTCCATGATTTGGAAACAATAATGTTATAATAAAGCACTGGTATAATATTAGTATTTTTAAAGATAGTTCCTTCTATATCAGTTCTTAGGTCTGATAATTTATTCTGAAGGAACACAATTGATTAAAGTATGGTCCTGACATCTATAATTACATTTTCTTTTTGTGATGGACATTCATTTCTCATTTCTCAATATATAGGGAATTTACCCAAATCTATTAAAAAGGGCTATTCCTCAATTAATAAATGGCCCAAGGATATGAACAGGCAGTTTTGAGAAGAAAAAATTAAAGTTATCAATAGTTACATAAAAATGTTCTAAATCTCTATTGATTAGAGACATGTAACCTAAAACAATTTTGAGATACTTCTTCACACCTATTCAGATTGACTAACATGAAAGAAAAGATAAATGATAAATGTGTGGAAGGAGACACAGAAAAATTGATACACTAAAACCCTGTCAGTGGAGTTGCAAACTAGTTTAATCATTCTGGAGAACAATTTGAAATTGTGTCCAAAGGGCTATTAAACTACATACCTTGTGACCCCTCAATATCAATATATTAGCCTGTATCCACACCAGTTCTTTTTGTACTGGTAAAGAATTAGAAATTAAGAGGATGCCTATCAATTCAGAAATGGCATCAATGATCTAGGAAAATTCCAAAAGATCAACTATCTTGTCAGCCATACAGGCCAATTCACATAATCTACATTTTTTAACTCCTTTTATTCTGTTTTTCTGATCTTTTTCTCCCTATGTTTCTCCTTATCATCACCTACCCCCACCTTTTCATTTCTATCATTGAGTACCAAAGGTATCTTGATTTTACTTAAATGATATTGAATTATTTGAATAATTTTGCTACCTCTTCCTAGTATTCAACTGATATTAGGATATATGTTTCAGTTTTATAGATTAATATATTTGCAAGTGTTTAATATGTGTGCAATATGAAAGAACCAGAAAGTCCATAAAATACAATTTCTTTTCCTTTTAGATTTTAATTAAAATGAATTTTTCCTATTCTTTTTTTTTTTGCCTCTCCAAGAAGTACCTATGAATCATCATTCTACAAATTGCACCTTCCTTTTTTCTTTTAGTTTATAATTCATAGTTCACAATCTATGTCAAGATTAATAAGATTCAGCTTTTCTAATATTTATTACATAAGCATTTTACACTTAAGGTACCAAAACGAAGTTAAAGTTTATGGACTGTATGACTTCTGTGATTCTCTCTAATATCTTTTCCATTTTCCTCTACCTTGCCACTGTAGAATACAAAGGAAACTACAAAGGACTGAAGGCAATTTTCTGTTTTTCTTTGTTTTGTGGTTCTAAATTTTTCACCTACATAAAATAGGGGTGATATTTGATCATTACTAAGTTCTTTTCTTGCTCTAATACAGTATGATTTTATAAAGTATAAAATAAGAAGAAGGGTTTCCCTTGGAAATACTTTAATTTCCATGAAATTTTTCAGGTACTGATAAAATCTAACACTGTTCTTCTAGGCCATACTTACTCAAAAGTTGTACATCCAAATAAAATGGATTTAAAATTCAAATTAATTGCATAGATATCAATGTAGACATATTGATCTATATAGCCAATACACAATCTTATATTTGTATTTAATAAATAAAAATATATACATATAAGTAATGGTAATAGAGTGATATAAGAAACATACATATAATTTCTAATGTATCAACAATTTAAAATGGAACACTATTTAAATGATTTTTTACTATTTGTGATGCCATTATTTTTTTTGATGAATATACTGGAATATTTTGGCATTTTCTTGTCCAGCTTCATTTTACAGATGAGGAAATTGAGACAAATAGGGTTAAGTGAGTCATCCAGAATCACACAGCTAGTAAGTATCTGACGTCACATTTGAACTCAAAAATATGAGTCTTCTTGATTCCAGGCCCCACACTCTATTCACTACATCATTTAGCTATTATAAAATAAATAACTGATGGCTTGTAATACTCAACAAATCCACTTCTCAAGCTTATTCAGCCATGGTATTGCAGTAACACAGAAAGTTGAAGATTCTGTCTTTTCAAATGTAAGTATCACTTTAGGAGTTAACAGAAGACCCATAATTTCTGCCAGATCACATATACAGGCATATATCTCCCAATGAAGTAACCCAACAGCAATAGGCTATTTGTTTGTGTTCACTATAATCAGGCTACCTAGATATATTGATGAATAAAGCAACAAATCAAGTTTAATGATGGGGGAAAGGGAGTAATAGAATCAGTAGGCAGGTAGGTAAGTAGTGACTGACCACACCCAAAATGTCATAAGAAAATTAATATCTATTTTACCTTGAAATATATGTGACAATATTAATGAAAATTTAGTTTTAAAATGCCATATTCAAACAGGAAAAAAGAAAATGCAGTATCAGAGGGAACAACAGAATTAAGTACATAATCTAAATGATATATCTATATTAATCCCATCTGACAAAGTGAAGCTATAAAAACTATAGTTACGTCATATATTCAGGTATCCATATATCGCAACCAATGCTTCTGTTACAACTTTCCCAGTTGTAATTTAGTTTCTCAATAAAAGCTAGAATCAAGTGTTTCAGGCTTATGGCACTATCCTTCTCCCACAGTATATGATAGTCTTTGGGTTAGAAAATAAACATAAATAGAATTTCTCTTCATATATGTCTAAAGAAAAAATATTAATTCCTGTATAGAGAAAAGTCAATTTTGTTCCATTATATTCTCTATGATATGTCACTCACTAGAGATCTCATCAGGCCACCCATAGGCCAGCATGTTAGAGTTATTTTGATGATATATTACAAAAGCTAAAAGCTGTTTCAAAATTGTACATGCTGAGAAATCTTTTGATTTTTTTCATACAAAGAGTAAATACATTAAAATTATTTTAAATTAAGAGCTTTCAAGATATATTATGTATCAAAATATTTGATCAGATATATATTTGTCTTTCCTTCTTTTTTTACTTTTTAATTAAGGTTTCTGATACCAAAGTAGGACTTAATTATTCACATGAATCCCCTAAGCTTATTCTGCAATAACCTATACCTGGCACTGCTCAGGGACAGTGATAGAAAGATCCCTGGGCTGCACTGATAACAGGTTTTTTTTT
Source organism: Myrmecobius fasciatus (assembly GCA_023553655.1). Lineage (NCBI taxonomy): Eukaryota > Metazoa > Chordata > Mammalia > Dasyuromorphia > Myrmecobiidae > Myrmecobius > Myrmecobius fasciatus. The sequence continues at coordinate 64,194 of JAJPUD010006887.1, read as the reverse complement.
AACCTGGTATTTAAAATCTTCAGCAGAAATATTAGTAAATACTGATTTTATTTTGAATTTATTTGGAATAGCAATAGAAAGATAAGTAGAATGAATTTCCTTTGGGTTGGAACTGTTCCTGCCTTCCTTTGTAGCCCCATCAGAAAGTATGTTACCTAAACTATCCACTTAAGAAATGCTTTTTGATGGACTGGATGACAATAAAGTCTATTAACTGATGTGTTGATGTAATTAATATTGGAGACAGATCTCTAGAAATACACCGTAGAAATTGTGAAAATCACAAATTACTACAGTTAGAAGGAAACTAAGACATTATCTAATTTATCATGCCCATTCAGGAAAGAAAGCTGAAGTCCAGAAAAAGTAACTTAATTGTTAAAAGGTTACAAGGCTAGTCCAAAGAAGGATTAAGTTTAGACTGACATTAATCCAGTGCTTCTTTAATTTTTCAAAATAATTTGTGAACGTTTTATATTGACATCATTTCCCAATGTCTTCACTCCAAACATATTGCTTTCTCATAAAAAAGAACTATAGATAAAGTAAAATGGAAGTTCTCTACTAAAAGAAGTTTGTTTCATCAGTTCATTAGAGTTAAGATCCATCATTACATTACTATTAATTCTCTAGTTTTTTAGTATTCTTTTTCTTTAATTATTGTCTTCACTATTTTGTTTCTCTTGTATTTAGTGAATACTCTGTTCATTTATCCAATTCTTCATAAGTTTCTCTTTCTGATAATGGTCATCATTTCATAAACCATAATCATAATTCATTCATCTATTAATGATCAATAAGCATATTTTTTACCAGTTTGCTACCTCAAAGAATGTTGCTAAGACTGTTTTATTATATATAGCTAATTTCTTTCTTTCTTGTTTTCGTTGCAGGAATTGGGGTTAAGTGATTTGCTCAGAGTCACACAGCTATTAAGTGTCTAAAGTCAGATTTGAACTCAGCTACTCAACTCCAGGGGTCCTGCTCTAATCATTGTTCCATTTAACTACCCCAAATTTTTTTATTGACCTACTTGGGGTAGGTAATCACAAAATAATAAACACTCTCACAGCTCTTCTTCACATCCCAGAAATTCTGAACTTGTGTAAATTATCACCCAGACTCTATTCCACATACTCTATTATGCAATTCCTCATTCCCATGTCCCTCAACCTTCTGATCCACATGATTTTTTTTCATAATTCTGACAAGCTCTTCTTGAAGGTCTGTTCATAGGCAACAAACTTCTCTTTAACTTAAATCTTTCCCCCCAACTCTTTCAATGTATAAGCTTTTACTGAAACTTAGCTCCCCCCTGATGACACAGTTTCCCTAGCTACCCTTTTTAGGAAAGTTACTCTTTCACTTATTCTCTTCAGTTTATTGGTAGAGGGAGGGGGGTTGGAATCTCTTATTAGCCTTGCCACTTCCAAGTTTTCCCCTTTCCTCCATGGCTCAGTTTTATTCTTTTGAGATTCATGCTATTCATATCTACCACTCACTGAAGTTCCTGATACCATTTTTTATAATTTTTCAGGAGACTCTCCTTCCTTAATCAATGAGTTTTGTATATGGCTTGCAATTTTTTTCTCTTTTGCAACAGATGTCTTCATATGGCTTTAACATAATATTTATTTTTCCTCTAAAAATTTAACTACAGTTTCTCAATCTACTCACCTATCTGTGCAACTCCTCCAATGCTTGATTTTTACTATCTGTTGGAGTCCAGCTCCTGTAGTGAATTATGGTGTGAAGTCAGGATGCCAGGCAAAAGAATTTAATTAGAACTCTTCAAAGTTTATTGATCAGAGACACAAATATGTTATATTTGTGTCTCTGATCTATCTATATCTATCTAGCTAGCTAGCTAGCTAACTATCTATCTATCTATCTATCTATCTATCTATCTATCTATCTATCTATCTATAAATACCTCAAATGCTCATAGACTTGACACAAAGTACACTCTTTGAAGTTCCTATGTTTTTTTTTTTTCTAACAAACAAGATCTACTGAGATGTAAATGATTAAGCCCCGAATCTTGGTTACTTAGACAAAGATGTAAATAGTTGAGATACACATCTGAGTAAAGTTTATCATACCATTGTCTCAAGTATCTTTCTCCCAAATGTCTTCAGGCTCTATTATAGGCTGTTTCTCCTGTCCTAAATTCAAAAGTTTACCTTTAATCCAAACAGTAGTGTTTGCATTTTGCTTCAGTCACTAGATTATTAATTTATTATATTGACAAACAGTCTCTGCTATTTCAATAAGAAAAAGGAGTTTTGGTGAGCCAAGCTGCTGTAAGATTCAAAACCTGGAATGAATTCTTACCTCCTAGCCCTCTATAACTATCACCTACAAATGTTTTTATTCAAGAATTTTTTAAATTCTTCTTATCTAAACATAATCTATTGGATTTTCACCTCTCCTGCCTTCTTTTACAAAGATCTACTCTTTATCTCCATTATTACTTCCAATCCCTTGACACCTCAATTCTCTCCCAAGTTATTTATCCTAAAATATCCACATCCTACTCTTCTTTTCCTCTTGGCTTCTTAATGAACTAAGTCAACTCTATATTATTTTCCTTTCTTGAATACTTAGTCCCCTTATCATATCAATTATGCTTAACCAAACCTCATCCTAAAAGCATTCCCACAATTCATCACTTTTGCTCCTACATATGTGCTGCCAAACAAAGGGGAAGAAAATCATGACCATTCTGACTGAGCTAACTACAAATTTATGTTATATAATCTCACTTGGTTCCTCACTGCTGCTAGAAAATTTTACATATTCCTTATCAACTTACTTCCTCTTCTTCATAGCAGGTCCTCCACTATCTGGAGGCAGAAACTACAATCTTTTATTTCTATCATAATTCCTATAAATCAGCATGTCTTATTTCTTGTAGATACTACTAAGAACCATAGTGGGGCTATATTAACAGAGGATTTTGCCATGCCTCTTTTTCTCATTGATTCTTATAATTGTCATTGAAGAAATTCCCTCAAACATTGTGAGTCAGGATCTGGTCTGCAACTTAAAATCTTAGACAGTTGCTTGGGGATGGATTGGAGTCAATGCAGTGAAGTAAAAAGTCACAATCACCAAACCTATCACTAAAACTCTCCCAGAAATGACTACTGAAACATCTGAACAAAGTTGGGAGCCTTAAAGTCAACAAAAAAGTCAAAATACATAATTTTCCCCAGCCCAACCCAGCTTAGAAAGATAAAAATAGGTCTGTGGACATGAGGGTTCAGTGAACACTGATACAGCAGAAAACAGAGTGTTGTGGAAGTGGCACTGTTTGGGAGCTATGGGAGAGCATCATGACTCAAGAATGGGAATTCTTGACCCCTGTACTAGCACTGCATGAAGAAATGGGTACTATATAGCATCTCTCTCACCATTACTGAATTCCAGTCCTTTTTTGTGCCTAGAGGAAGGATCATACTACATTAGAAATACCAAAAACCTACAGTATCCAAAATCAAGCTTTGAAAGCAAAAGGATATTAAAAAAAATAGAAAAGCTCAAGTCAGACATACCCTTCACTCCTAGAGGTGAACAGAGTGTAACTTTTGCATCAAATTCAAAGTCAAGAAGTAGGCTGGAAAAATGAGCAATCAATAAAAAATAAAATGATCACAAAAATAATTATAGGGCAGGGAAGCTCACTATACAAACTCAGAAATCAAGGACTTAAAAATACCTACTTATGAAGCTGCCTCAAATGTATATTGGATCCAAATTCAACAAAAATTCCTAGAATAGCTGGAGCAGGAAAGGAGGAAGCAAAAAAAAAAGTGAAATCCACTTTGTAATCCATCTTCATCCCACTCTCACCTGTGCCTTCAAGAAGCTGTAATACATGCAGCAACATTCTAGTAAATCATCTTGGCAGATGGGATAACCCAGATTGTGAGTAACTGTCAGTAGGTAGGAGGATATCTAACTGAAGTATATGAAAACTCTCCCCGTCATAATGGGTAGATGAGAACAATCTGTTCCAAGGGTCAAGAAAGCAGCTAAAGCAACACTGTGGAGAATTAAGAGCATGATCAGACAAGATCTCAAAACATTATCAAAATAAATTTATAAAATTATGAATATTTTAAAAAGAAAATCAAAACTTTGGTAAAAGAATTATGAAAAAACTAAACAAAATAACACCTTAAAATTAGAATTGGTCATATGTAAGCTAATGAAGTCATAATACATCAAGAAACAATAAAACAATTTAAAGACTAAAAACAATGGAAAAATTGAAATCTCATAGGGAAAATAACTAATATAAAGATCAAGAAGAGAAAATTTAAGAATCATTTAACTACTAAAAGTTAAGATAAAATAAAAAGCTTAAACAAAATATCTTAAGAAATTATATAATTGCCCAGATATCTTTGATTCTCAGAGAAAGGTAGAAATTGAAAGAATTTATCAATTACTGTTGAAAAGAATCTCTAAATTAAAAATCCAACAATTATTATAACCAAAATCAAGAACCCTGAAGTCAAGGAAAAAACACTACAAGGAGCAAGAAAGAAATAATTCAAATATTATGGATCCATAGTCAGGATCATACAGGAGTTAGCAGTTATTATTCTAAAGGAACAGAGAGCTTGCAGTATGATTTTCCAAAAGGTAAAAAGCTAAGATTCCAACTAATAAAAACCTATACAGTAAAACTGAGTATAATCCTACAGGGAAACATATTTAATGAAATAAAGGACCTTCCACCATTTCTGATGAAGAGAGAAGCTGAATAAATATTTGACATTCAGGAAAAATTCTCAAGAGAATGATAAAAAAGTAAACATGTGTAAGATACCATAAGGGACTAAGTAAGGTTAAACTGTTCACATTTCCATATGGAAAGATGACTCATATAACTTCTAAGATTATCATCATTAGGGCAATTAGAAGGAACTTACTTAGACAGATGGCATGAATGTGTCTATTATATTGGGATGATCTTAAAAAAAGAATAGAGGGATGAGAAAGTGGGATGCACTGGAAGAATGCGGGTGAGGAAGAAAAATGGAGACATTTATCTCACATAAAAAGGCATGAAATGAAGAGTTTAATAGTAAAAGAGGAAATGTTACAGAAAGCCAGGCTTCAACTTCACACTATTTTTAACTGGTTCAGGGAGGGAAGAGTACAGTTATCCCTTTCACATTGTGAGGGTTAGGGGTGGGGTTTCCCTACAATCTGGAAAATACACACAAAAAATTTTTGTCATCCTTTCATACCAAAAAAGAAGTGTGATTTTTTTCTATTTATGGAATTTTTAGAGTACCTTATTGTAAAATTTGTAATGATATTATGCACTGCTATACACATAGTTTATGCATTGCTGAGTTTCTTAATTTTTTTTCTGTGTCATCTGCAGGACTTTGCATGTCATTTGCAGCTTCTGCAAAAGTCCCTCAAAATTCCCATTTAATTTCTTAGGCCAACCCACATATATCAAAAACACAGTGGAGGGAAGTCATAATTTGAAAGGGATAATTGTATATGTTATTCATCCATTTTTGAAGAGGACTAATGATATCATGGATTATGTCTTCACTTGCCTATGTTATTGCATTTATGTGAAAAATTTATGCAAAGTTATGAGCCTTCCTCTCTCTTCCTGAATCATCAAAGTCCAGTGACAAAAGTAAATATGGTTTTGGTGTTTTTGTTGACTGGCCCTGCTGTTACTGCTCCACAGTGGCTGCTTTAGTTGATTTCATGGCCCTTGGAACAGATTATTCTCATCTACCCATTCTAACAGGGAAAGTTTTCACATATTCCGGGTAGATAGTCCCCTACTTACTGACAGGTTTGATCCCTGTCAGTTATTTTCAATCCGGTTTAGCTTATTTGCCAAGATGATTTACCAGAATGTGGTGGCTGCACATGCTACAGCTTCTTGGAGCCCCAGGTGAGAGTTGGATGAAGATGAATTACAAAGGTGGATGAGCATTCTTTAATAAGCTCAGCAAGACCTCACACCAGGGGAAGTAAGAGGGAAAAAGACTGAAGAAAAAAGAGGGGGTAATAAGAGGGAAAATAGATTATGAGGGAATGGACAGAGGTATTGAGGAATGCTATATTTAAAGAGTTCCACCTAATTATAATATCATCTAGTCCATGTCTTCATAATTTTCATAAGAATATTCTGACTTCTTTGTTAAGTGTTTAGGTAAGAGCTAGGCAATTTATATGTACAAAATTCCTTTGTTCTATAACCACGTTAAAAAGGAAATTTGGGTCTGTCGTTTAACTGATCTAAGTAGATAGAATTCTCATAAAATAAACTGCGTCTAAAGGACTTCTAGCCAAGATGGCTGTTTGAATGGAGGAAAACTACCCAGCTTTTATATATCTACCATAGCAAAGGATATAAAATTCCTATTGTGCCAATTAATGATCAAGAAATTCAAAAGGAAGCTATAGTGACTTTTACCTGAGAGTGTCTTCCACTATCACAAAAATACATCTGGAAACTGTCAGGTAATAGAAAAGGGGCCAACTGATAAGTCAGTGCTCTACAATGCCTGCTTTAGCTGCCTTTATGGCCCTTGGAACAGATTGTTCTCATCTGCATATTCTGACAGAATAAATTTCCACATGCTTTAGGAAGATATCCCCCTACTTACTGACAGGGTTGAGGTCCATCAGTTTATAAAAAGCATATTGGCTCTTTGAAATCAGTATTTCAAAATGTTCATCAATCATCTCATACATCTTGCATCTTTTAATCATCTTTTTATTCCCCACCCCTGTTCAAAAATCCAAGTCAAGATTACTGACCTGTTATTTTGAAAGATTCATAGTATAGATAAGGGTTGGAGATGAAATTAAGGTGACACCTCTACTGAATTGAAACCTTGAGATTGCAGCACTGAAAGAATCAGCATAAGAGTTTCATGAGACATTTGATCTCCAGTGCTTTCTATAGTTCTACAAAATCATGTGCTAGAGACCTCAGAGATACCTGAGGCATAGCGATCTAAATATTGCTTTACAATTCTAGTAACTATTTTTACCTGAGGCTTCCAAGTTCCATGGCCCAAGGCTTTCTTACTATGATGTGGCTTTCATTTACAGTGTGATTCTCTTGTTGCCTCTGGATAGAGTGCTGCAAGCTATACATGTCTGATGGGACTCTAAACTTATTTGATTCTACTGGCACTGATTTAGTAATCGGCCCCCTTTTCTATTATCTAAGAACTTCCAAATGTGTTTTTGTGCTGGGGGAAGACATTCTTACATAGAAGTCATTATAGTTTCCTACTGAATTTCTTGACCATTACTTGGCACAGCAAGAATTTCATATTTTTGCTAGAGTAGATATGTAAGAGCTGAGTGGTTTGCCTCCATGAAAGTAGCCATCTTGGCCAGAAGTTCTCAGGATTCTTCTCTTAGTCTTTACTTATATGGAAATTTTACTTACTTAAATCAGGTAAAATTATTAAGATATAATAGGTTCAATATTTTTAAATAATCTATATTCTACCTTCAATATTTTAAATAATCTATATTCTACCCCATAATATTAAAATAGAATAGTTCTGTGAATAATTTTAGAATTTCTCCTAATTACACTGGACTAGAATAAATAAATCCCTAAATTATGAAATGGAATTTTCTTTGAGGCATTCCATTCCCACATTGATCTCCTTTTAGAAATCTTCCTCATTGTAGAATTAATTTTCCAAATCTCACTGTCCTTAACCCAGCCATACTATTCAGTTTATCAACATGAGAAGTTACAATGTAGTATCCAATTTAGAACTGTCATTCTCATCCCTGCCCCATGCTTTCAACCATTCTTATGTCCCTTTTCTACATCAAATATATATATCTTATCACCAGTTCTTTCAGGATGCTTTTTTCTATTAGCATTAGTTAATCTAACGCATTTTTGGTCTAAAGTACCAAAACTACTTTAATTAATTAATTTAATTAATATGCATAGTATATTTGTATATTTGTATTTTGACAAGGGCATATTAGAAACCTTGCATAAGCCCAGAAGAGTGAGTTTAATGAAAAGGATTTTAGGTACTGTGATGAATTCTCGGAAGGGAGATGTTTTGGGTTGACAGACTTCTTTGACCCCTTCCCCCCAACAAGAACAAAAGCATAAACAAAAATATATTTATAGATACCTGTATCACCTACACATTTTACCTCTCTTGAGAAGTAAAATTATCTGAAACAGAGATGCCTTAGGAATAATTAAATAGAAACCTATTATTTGAAAGTTGGCCAAACCCAAGGCAGTTACAACTGTTCATGCCATTATGTGTTATTACAATTCCCTTTACTCTTAAAACTATTAGAGCTGGCATTGTCTTTTATGCCTTTAAATTTACCTTAACTCACAATTTTTAAACACCAATATTTTTTCTTTGAATAACACTGACCTTAAATAGAGGAGCCATATGGCTGTGAGGCTGTGATTGTGGAACACCACAATCTCAGAATACTCCCATTTGCAGATGATTCAAATTGCAATGGATACATCTGGTGGGCTACAGCATGTTACCAATGATAATTTACATTCAAGTACTAGTGGAAAAACACTGTATCATAGCATTAGAATAGGAGATATTCTTAGAAGTTATCTAGTTCAAGATTTTCATTTTATTGATGAGAAAACAGATGTCTAGACACATTAACTTTACTCAACATCTCACAAGGAATAAGCATCAAAACAATCAAGACCATCTTTTATAATTCCAGGTACAGTTTTCCTTCCACCATGCTATATTACTTATTATATCCCTAACAATATGTATTGACTGAAAAAAATGGAGAGAACGGAACAAAATAAGGAGACAGCCTACGATTTTAAGCAACCATAACCAAATCCCTGTTCCCAGGCAAGTTCAGAAAATTGTTTTTTTTTTTTTCCTTTCACATGCCACCCCTCCCAAAAGGATGACATTTTCTTTTCTTTTCTTTAAATTAAACTTATTTTATTTGAAAAAAACATAATGAGTAAAGGAAAACAAAATCAATACAAAACAATGTTATATGTCCAGCAGAATAGCAGGGATAATTGAAAATATATAACAACAAATATTAATTTAAGAAATGTATATTTATAGAAAAAATATATTCATGAGTGTCCATCTTTTCTTTACTTCTTTGTAAATGATTTTTTTTGTTTGTTTTCTACTGCATTTTTTATTTACTTTTCCCCCTTTTTGTCACCCCCTCCACTGCCAACTAGGCTACAGTTAAGAAAGGACTTATTCATATATAGATAAAGAGATAGACCATAGATATACATATACATATACAAATATCTATATACACATGCATGTAAATACATACATATATATATACATAGACAAACATAGACACATATCTCCTCTTCTTCCTCCCTATCCCCAAATTACAGTTAAGAAAGATATATTTTTGCATACACAATTTATATATATATATATATATATGTATATACACATATATACACACACAGACAGACACACACACACACACCACATTCACAAATATGTTTTTCCTAACATTGCTGACTCTTTCATTAAATTCTGCTCCATAACTTGGCTAACTATCACTTAGCCTCCCCCCACCCAGGGATCTCTCCCTTGTCTTCTTTCCTCCCCCTTTGCTTCCTCATCTACCCATCCCTCCCCCCTTCTTTCTTTATAAATTTTGGAGGGTGCTGTACCTTCCTACCTCTAAGTAAATCTACTTTTGTTTCATTTTGCTCCATTTTCAAATCTTAACTACCTGGGGAATATCATGAGTCAGGTCCAGCTCAAAACAACTAATATCCATGACACATTAAAAGAACAAAATGAGAGTCTTCCCCCATTAGAGAAAGAAATAAGCAATAGAAATTACCCGATAATGATTACTCTGGTTGTTGGGAGCGATTAAAATGATAAAGAAGGGAATGAAAAATCAAGGTACCAAAATGAGGTTGATACCAAATATTCATAGAATGCTTAAAAATTTACAAAGTATTTACATATATAATTTTATCTTTACAATATCCCTGTGAAATTTGTACTAAAGGCATTATTATCATTTTATAGATTAGGAAATTGAGGCTAAGGAGTAAAGTTATTTGGATGACAAGTTCAAATAGGCAATAGATATCAAGAGGGTATATTTTAGTTCTTTTTAATTCTAAGAGTAGTGGAGGATGCATTATGTGGCATGAAAGAGAAGAGTAGCCACAATGAGGCAGAAAATTCACTGACTTAAGGAACAAACCCTTTAAAAAACTTAAAATTTGCTTTTTCCTTCTCTCAATTGCTTGAAACTTCACATTTCTGAACAAGAAAAGTAAATGGACACATTTCCACCTTACACTTCTCATTCATCTAAGGCACACATTTGAAAGCCAATAGTATGATCACAACAGGAAGGTAGTTTCAGATAGGTAATTAGTTATACCCCCTTTATACTGAAACAAAGAAATCCACCACAACAGACTGGAAGATAGTTCCACAGTGAACATAGGTCAAGCTTTTTGATTTTTAATCCCTGCAGATCCAATGCTCAGTTGGATGCCATGTGAACAGAGTATTATGTGAGAGGCTTACAAATGACTCTTTGCCCTTATTAGTAGGTCTGATGCTTCACAAGCAGAAGGCATTGATGTCCATGAATGATTTCCCAGGGGACAAGTACCTTTTCTGTATTGCCTTTGCTTAACATTTGGGATCCCTGCTTAGTGCTCTACACCTATTTTTTCTTCATTTTTAGAGCAGAGAAAGTTTGCACTACACATTTAGATATCTATTAATAATAGACAGTTTTTGAAAGAACTAAAGAGTCAGATAATACAGTTTTCTCTCTGCCTTTATGTGGATGTATGCTAACAAACAAAAGTATACATTTGGAATCTATTTTTAAAGGTCTGGAACTGGGTGACTAGGCTTAGAAAGAGATGACTATGACAAAAAAACAAGGAAAAAGGTGGAACAGAAGACTAAGATGATGATGAATCTAACTGTTAAGTTCAGTATACTTCAAAGTCACTTAGCCCTTATAAGATTCTTCTTGGATTCACTTCTTAGGGAATCTCAGCCATTCTTAGAATCCTTAGCTGTAAGATGATTTTTCTAGCTTTTCACTAGTTGCTGTCTAATATTCTATAGAGCCTTACAACTGTGACAATGTGTGATTCTCAGCATATACCCTTTAGTCCAAGAAAAAAACTATTAGCTTTGGAATCAGAGCATATGGGTTCAAATTCTAAGTCAAACTGAGTATTTGTGGACCTCATAAAAATATTTTAGTTCTTTGTGACTCAAGTTCCCTTATTGAAAGAGTTGGACTATATAACCTCTTAAATTTACTTTCAACTAAATTAATGGGTTAAGTTACATGACATATAGGAGATTTCCCTTGCATAGAAGGATGGACAGTTGCTTTGATGGGACTAGACACCTAATTGACTATGAAGCCTTCTTTTCATGTCAGGAGTTGGAAGTTCTACAACTTCCAGATTGGATGTGTTAAAAAAGGGCACACCAAGCCACAACTGAAATAACTATCCTCTACAAAAATTATACTATTAATAAATTACATTATGGTATTTGAATATAATAACAAATCACATTAAAATATTTTTTTTTCAAAAATTAATATGTGGCTTTCTAGAACACGTTCCCCCCATACATACTTTGAAAGTTGAAAAAGTTAGTTACTTTTAGTTAGTTAATGCTTTCATCTTTGATGCAAAACTAGTAAGAAGAGATAAGACTAGAAATGCTTGCCTGGAATATCTGAAGGGGAATAAAGAAGGTCAAAAGGAAAAACTAAAATACTAAATTATTTTTTTTAATTTAGCAGAAAAAGCCAGGTAAAAAGAAACCAATATAAAGTGAAAAGGAAGTAAATAATACTAATATAGGAATAAAAGATAAATCCTTTACTGAAATTCATAATCTCCTCCAGTATTATGGTAAGTAGCTCCTCCCTGCTAATCCTGTCCCTGCTGTTGAGTGTGTTTCTAATTATTTTGTGGGTTGTATAAAATTCTTAAATAAGTGAAAACAAAATTGTCAAGACTAAATTAAACTTTAAATAAATAATATTGTTTGCAGTGTCTTTAAAAGGATAGGACATAAGTCAATGTGTATAATAAGGGTATTCCTAGGGCCGGACAAAGGGAGAACTCCTATGAAGAGTTCTGTTGCTTTTTTCTTGGACACCAGAATCTCAAACTGTCCCACCATCTCCTACTATCATCCTCTCAACCCCACCCCTCCCCCTTCCATCCCTGAAATTTTTCAATAACTCCTTTGATAACCAGTTTGTTCAAGATTCATGGTTGATCATTTACTATGTTAAGAGGTAGAATTACAGAATATGGAAAATTGATCATTTAACCATGTTAAGAGATAAAATTATGGAATATGGAAAATTAAGGCCACATCTAGTTAAAAGAACAATTTTGATGAAAATGCAGTTAAGGTTATTCAGTTGCTATGCTATGCTTGAAGGGGTTCTGAATTAAGAATTACTGATTAAATAATAAGGCCAATTTACAAAGATGGTGTGTCTACATATGAAGACAAAGAAAATAAATGAGAAAGCTGCCAATCAAAAATTACTTCATTAAATCTATCTACTGAAATCTTAGAGTATAAAGACATATAAGAGGTAGAAAAGTTTTGATATAGAAGATGCTTAGAGACTAGAATCAGATCCGACCTCCAACTCAACCTAGAAATCCCCCATCCACAACATTTCACATAAAAAAATAACCTAACATTTCTTTAATACCAGCAGTGATGGAGAATTAGGAGCATTTATGATCTCAAAAAGGGCAATCCATTTTCTTATTGAGCAATACTAATTATTGGTAAATTCTCTCTTATGTTGAAGCAAATCTATCTATATCCATCTCCCACACATCACTTAAGTACAACTCTCCAGACTTACATTGAAATTTAATCTATAATTTACATGACAACCTTTCAAATATTTTCAAACAACTTTCATTCCACTTTCATTCCACTAAACACATGCATACACATTCATACAAAGTGATACAAAGACAGAAAGGCAGACAGAGAAAGAAAGACAAAAACAGAAGTGTTTTGTCTTCTATTAAGTCTCTATTTTTTTCAATTGTTCCTTCATAGTCCACATTTCCATGTGCCTTCTCTACCTTAGTTGCATTCACTGGATCCCCTATCAATATAAATGTCCTTCTTCAAATGGGTTGTCTAGAATTTCAAAATTACTTCAAAATTACTACTATTTAATAGTAAAAATACTATTTAACCTAAGTATAATTCAATAGGATTATGACCCACTTTGTTATGAATGCTTTCCTGCAAGGCATCATGGTGGATTTGCATTTGAAGTCAATAGAGCTGAATTTAAGCCTTGGTTTTTTCTTCCTCTTAATAGCTGTGGAATTTTAGACAAGTAACAGTCTCAGACACACAGCACTGGAAAGGATCCTGGAGGCTATTTACTCTGATGCAGCTTCCCTACTTGGTCAACATATATCTTTGAAAATGAGCAGTGAGTGGAAACAAAATACTTCCTAAAGCCCATTATCCTTTTGGATAACTCTATTTGTCAGGAAGTATCACTTTACAAGAAACTTAAAACTCTTTTCTTTAGCTTCTAACTACAGTTCCTAGTTTTGCATTCTTGGGGCCAAGGAGAATAAATGTAATTTGTCCTCAACATGACAGTCTTTCAAATGCTTAACAAGAGCTATTATGTCCTCCTTAAACTCTTCTAGAAATTTCATTCATTTCATTTTTCACTGATTCTCAATATCCTTACCTGCAAAATAGAAGTGATGCCATTTCAGTAGCTAGTTGTCATAGTGTAGAGTAATGGATTTGGAATCTTGCTTCATACTTACTATGTATGTATTATGTGTTTACTTCATACTTAACAGTGATGTTGGGCAAGTCATTTATCATTTGTCACAGTTACCTCCCTTCTAAAACAGTTATAAATTAACAGAGGCAGATGATTTCACAGTTAATAGAGTGCTGGGCTTAGAGTCAAGAGGCTGAGTTTTAATCAGATCTAAGATGCTTAATAGTAGTATGTTATTGAACAAGTCACTTGATGTCTGTTTTCCTCAGTTTCCTCAATTCTAAATTGGAAATAAGAATAGCAAGATTACTGTGAGAATCAAATGATATAATATTTGTAAAAAGCACTTAGTACAATTATTGGCATGTAGTGGATGCCAATAAATGCTTATTGTCTTCCTTCCCCCTTTTAACTTCCTACCTTATAGGGTTGCCAGTAGTATTAACCCATTAATTGACAGGTACTTACCAAATACTTAATATACAAAGGCAAAAATTAGAATAACCCCTGCCTCAGCACAAGTTTATTAACTTATTAAGACAAAACATATGTACAAAAAAGTTCATCTTAATTTTGGAAGGAAATTTTGCCAATTGGGGAAGGAAAAACAGTCTCATGCAGGAGGCAGCGCTTGAACTGAGTTTTGAAGAAAATTAAATATTTCAAGAAGTATAAGTGAAAAGGTACAACCTGGTAAAGGGTAGGTGTAGGGTGGACAAAATGTACAAAGACTTTAGGATTAATAAAATGTTCTCAATTAATCAATAAATACTTATTAATACCTACTGTCAAATCCTGAAAAAATGACTAAAGAGGCACAGAAATTATGCACCAACTATTAATTCTGAAAATAGAATAACCAAAGAACCATATAGATTAATATATCAACTGTCACCTCTGACCAAAGTACCACAGAAGTTATGGCAAAAGCTTTTTTAATAACTGTTAACTCAGGACAGCTAGGTGGCGCAGATGATAGAACACCAGCCCTGAAGTCAAGAGGACCTGAGTTCAAATTTGGTCTCAGATACTTAATACTTCCTAGCTATGTGATCCTGGGCAAGTCACTTAATCCCAATTGCCTCAGAAAAAAAGCAAAAAAAAAAAAGAACTGTTAACTCTGAAATATAAAAAAGAATTTGAAAAAGAAGACAAGGAGGAGAAAGAGCAAGAGGAAGAAGAAAGAAGAAGAGATCTTACAGAAGCTATAGACAAAAAGCTTTCTTTATTCCCCTGGAGGAAGGAAACTAGACACATGCTGAGGATATCCAAGTAAGCAAGTCTAAGCCTTGATATATATACTTGTAGCTAGACAAAGATCTAGGCAATGAGGTATAACCATAGCAATGAGGTATTACAGCAGCAGCAAGGCATTTGCCCAGTGACAAAAAGTCTATTCCTAGCAGGAATTAAAGATCTGGACATGGTTCCTGCAGCTGCTTGTCTGAGCTCAGGGACCAGCCTGGTCTGGCTTGAGCCAATTCTGGTTTAGCTGTAGCCAAATTAATCCAGAAGGTGCAAAGGATTGTTGTTATGGGGATTTTAGGTAGGAATTGAATGAATCCAGGAAAACAAATAGGCAATGATGAGGACAAGGAATATTCCAAATTGGGGGGGGGGGAGGGGAGTCAGAGAAAGTATCCAGACTTGACAATGTGTGTTGAGGAGCAACAAGGAGGCCAGGATTACTGGATAAAACTTGGAACATTGTATGTGTATGGCTGGTGGAGGGAGGCTGTAAAGCATTTTTGAACACTAATGATTTTGTACTTGATTCTCTAGGCCATAAGGAGCCTCTGGAGCTTAATAAGAAGAGTTAGGGGGGATAATGTAGGTCAAGCTGTGTCACTATTCTGGATGAATGAGAATGGGTTAGAGGCTTCAGGCAGATATATCCATCAGAAGGCTGTTCAATAGTCCTAATGAGAAATGATTGGGGCTTTTAGCAGAGTGGTGGCAGTGTGAGAAAAGAGAAAGGGATGGATTTGGGAGATGTTTATAAAGTGAAATCAACAGGCCTTGGTAAGATATTGGATATAGAGATGGGGAGAAGCAAGAGGAGAGACAGTGAAGAGCTGAGGAAGACTTGGAGTTGGGAGAACAGTTGCTCTCTGTAATAAAAGGAAAGGTAGAAGTGGGGAAAACTTATGGGGAAGGATAATGAGTCCTGTTTTAAATGTGTGAAGCTTAAGATGTCTATGGGCATCTAGTTTGAGATGTCATAAAGGTAATTAGTAATGCAAATTTAGAGATCAACACAAAAGATGAGGTATCACTAGTTTGAGAATCACCAGCATAACAATGAAAATTAAATCCATAAGAGTTGATGACATCACCAATGATGTAGTGTAGAGAGAGAGAAGAGAAGAGAGTCTGAGTACAGAACCCTGTGGGACACCTACATTGAGAGGGACTGATTTGGATGAGGATGCAGAGGAGGAAACTTAAAAGAATAGTCATATAGGTAGGAGGAGAAACAAGAAAGAAAAGGGTTTCAAAAACTCAAAAGAATCAGTTAGGAAAAGATGGTCAACATTATCTGTAGCTGGTCAAAAATACCTGAGACTGAAGATTAAGAAAAAGTCATTTGATTTGGCAACTAAGATTTAAAAACTATCAACAATTAAGATCATTCATTGGTAACTTTAGAGGAGTAGTTTTGCTAGAAGTAATATGGTGAAATACTTTGTATATATGCATATATACACAAATATGTACATATGTATGTGTGTTTATTTAAATAATAGATTTTTGTTTTCAAAATATATACAAATAGCTTTCAACATTCATCCTTGCAAAGCTTGTTTTCCATATTTTTCTTCCGCCTTTCTCCCTACCCTCTCCTCTAGACAGCAAGTAATCCAACATATATTAAACATGTGGAATTCTTTTATACATATTTTCATGTCTACCGTGCTGCACAGGAAAAAATCAGATCAAAGAAGGAAAAAAGGAAAAAGGGAAAAAAAGCAACAAACAACAAAAAAAGTGAAAATACTATGTTGTGATTCACATTCAATCCCCATTGTCTTCTTTTTTTGGAAGTAGATGATTTTCTCCTATATAAAATATTTTAACCCATAAAGCATGATTTATGTAATATTACTACTAGCAATAATGAAATCCAAGATCATGTTAGTTTCCTTTTTTTTTCTTTTTTCACTTTTTTTTTTTTTTGGAGTTCTGAATTCTCTCCCTCCCTTTAGCTCCTTTTCTTCCCATTGAAAACATAAGGAATAGGTCATATTAGTTTCATTGGCTAATGTATCACTCTACTTACTCCCACTGAAGTTATAAGTAAATGAAAACACAAGCACATGAGGAGGCCCAGCTTAATAAAGAGTTATATGAAAAAAAAACTGAATTGTTTTCATTTGAAAAAAAAATATTATTTGAAGACAAGAGAACCTAGGTTCAAATTCCAACTTTGTTAATTCCTAACTGAAAGACTATGGGCAAGCAATTTAAATTATCTAGGTCCCTCTTTGCTCATCTGAAAATGAACAAACTAGATGACATCTATAGTCCTTCATAACCTAAGGTCCTTGATGCAGAGCAAGGGTGTATTAGCTTTTTTAGCTGCTAAACCAATGTTATTTCTTATATTGGGTTTAAGATCCACTAAAACTTCCAGATTTCTTTTAGAAAACTATTCTCTAGCCCCACCTTCTTCACCTTTTGTTCAGTTGAATTCAGTTGTTTGAACTCAAGTGTAAGATTTGACTTTCATCTTATTGTATTCAATCCAATAGAGTAATTTTACAATATTAAGGGACCTTTCCTTTCCCAATCATTTTGTTATTTTTTTCTTTTGGACTTTTAATATATATGTCATCTATAAAAATATCTACATTACTGATAATTTGTTAACTAATAGAGATCAAATAATGGATTCCAGATATATACTCTTTGACACTGAGCAATTGAATCCATTCTAAAATCATCAATAGTACTATCTTCTAGGCCAGATTTCTCCATCTTCATCTAGGAATTGGGCTAGGAGAAGGCATAGATTAAAGAGCTCAAATACTTATTAAATACTTATTATATGTCAAGCACTATGCTAAGTACTTTACCAGAGAATCTGAAGTTTTATTGATGTGTGAATTCCCATTGAAGAAATTCACTCTACCAATATAGAGAGTTAACTATTTTACAATTTAGAATCAGAAACTGCATGGGTTATTAAAAGGATATGTAACTTTCCTAGAGTCAAACAACCTCTATCTGTTAACTTGGCTTTTAAATTAGCTAACAGAAATAGACTATCTGGGAATTATGGTATTTTCTGTTCACTGTGTTCTTTAAAAATTATTATCTTAAACTACCTTATCAACTAAATATCTAATTATATCACTTAACTAGTAACTATTAAGATTATAAGCAGATATTTATCTGAATTGGCAGAGGAGGTTTCCACACTGAGAGCTCTGTATAATGAAGACTTTATCAGACTTATTTATCAGATTTATTTATCAAACTATTATCAGAAATTTATAATGTCTATTAAAATTATAATACAGTGAACAGAGGAATTAAACAGTGGTTACCAACCAGGTTTTTCCCATTTCTCAAAAATTTATTCAAAAATCTCTTTCAAAAATTTTCCCCTTATCTAAGATCGTATTTTATTGACACCTTTCTTTGAAGGTTACTTTTTTTTCTTTGCCAAAGCCTTAATATGACTCCTGAAGCCAACTTCACAATTCAAAGCATCACTCATATATGAATTTCTCCCTTGCCTGAAAGAATGCCACAAACTAAAGTCTTTAAGTGCGATTAGATCCATTTATTGTTTTTTATACACTGAAGTCACCACTGCAATGTCTATTTTGGAGAGATTTCATTCCTTAATATTAAATACAGACATAGAAAATACACACACAAACATACACACACACATATATTTGCTTTGCTTTAGATATAGTATATAGTAATTCTTTCTGACTTGACTACATGTTAAATTAGAACTGCTAAGTTTCTTTGATGATTTCAAATGTCTTGGAACCTCTGATTTGGCCCATTATAATTTTAAGTTTTTTCCTCCTTTATAATTTTTATGAAAGTTCTTAATAGTAGACTGTGTTCTCTACGCTATGGTATGATCAACAGTAATTTATTCAAAGTCACTCAGAATAATTATTAGAATTTAATTAAGCAGAATGCCTACTGTGAGATAACATCTACTTCCTATACTTCCTGACTGTATATCAAAATCAGGCTGCCAACAAAGTTAATCTTGAGTTAGAAAGGACTCCTTCAAGGTGAACCACTTAAACCCTTACCAGTTAGCATGTTTAAAATCTTTAGGGACTATTGACAGCATTTGTTAGTTAATTGCATCATACAAAGCAAAATTTAAACATTTATAGTTATCCATGGGATATTATATTCACTTTGTTAAATTCAAAATTTTGTGAATGTAGAGACCACTATTTATTTCACTTTTTTTAGTAGCATTGTGGTAATACTTATCATATTACTTATCAATTTAAAGAACATTTGCTACTAAATGCCTATCTTATCTCCTCCAGCACCTGGAACAATACATTACAAAGAGCAGTTACTCAATAAATGTTTGTTGAATTCACTTAAACTTAAATATAAAACAAAACAAAACAAAACACACAAACAAAAATAAACCATCAATTGGCCTTGAGGAAAATATAAACATCAAAGACCCTGTACTTCTACATATCTGTTCTAGCCCTGCCATAATCCATAATCTAGCAAACTTCTAGCTGTAACTTTCAAAAAGCCTTTATTGAGCCTTTTTTTTAATCTGTAGAAAAGTTTGACAGCCACGCTTCTTAGCAATTGCCTGAGACAGAAAGAACATTCAAAATGCAAATTGGTAAAGATCATTACTCAATCTCGAACCACGAATCCTTTTACTACCTTTCAGAAAGTTCAAGATTTTAAAACCAAAGGAATTGTTAAAAATAAGGGAGAATACCTTAAAGGAGGCAATAAATTCACAAGATTTACTCTTTCAATAAGTAAAGATTGTCTTTTCCCACCACTATTATAATCATGAAAAATTATAATTGTACTGAGGGCCACCTCATCAAGTATACTCAGTTGCCATTACAGATTCTAAATAAGTACTTTGATATTCTAAGGATCCTCCTTACTCATCTGTTGCTCATCATTGAGAAAGGAGTATAAATTTTAGATGATGAAAGCAACCCTTATTAACCAATTCAGACCCTGAAAAACTGGTGACTTGTTATTTAAAAAGGAAGACCTTATCTTTTCACCCTCAATTCCTTTATTGTCATCAAACTTACATTATGCTAAAATCAGTTTTGTTAATATTTTATAGCATTTCATTTTTTTTCTAATTAGATATAGTTTTCAACAGTCACATTTGGAAGATTTTGAATTTTGTTGTTTTTTCTCCTTTTCTTCCTTCCCTTTCATCTCCCCAAGACAGCAAGAAATCTGATATAGGTTTTATACAGGTGCAATCATTTTATACCTATGTCCATATTAGTCATGTTGTAAAAGAAAAAAAAGGAAAAAAACACAAGAAAGAATCAAGTTTCTATGTTTAACTAGAAAATATATTCTGGGAGTTGTCTAGTGAGTGCTAAGTTGTGGCAAAATGTAAAATTTTCATGTAAGTCTCCCCAGGCCTTTCTGAAATCAGCCAGCTGCTTGTTTCTTAAAGAACAATAATATTCCATAACATTTCTATACCATAACTTATTCAGTCATTCTTCAATTGATGGGCATCCAATCAGTTTCCAGTTTCTTGCCACTGCAAAAAGGACTGCCACAAACATTTTTGCACATGTGTGTTCCTTTCCCTCCTTTATGATCTGTTTGTGATACAAGTCCAATAGATTCACTGCTAGATTAAAGGATATACACTATTTGATAACCCTTTGGGCATAGTTCCAAATTTCTCTCCAGAATGAATGGATCAGTTCACAACTCCACCAACAATGTATTAATGTCCTAGTTTTCCCACATTCTTTCCAACATTAGTCATTATCTTTTCCTGTCATCTTAGTCAATCTGAGAGGTTTGTAGTGGTACCTCAGAGATGTCTTAATTTGCATTTCTCTAATCAATAATGATTTAAGCACCTTTTCATATGACTAGAAATGCTTTCACTTTCTTCATCTAAAAATTTTCTGTTTATATTCTTTGACCATTTATCAATTCTTATAAATTCAATTCAGTTCTTTATATATTTTAGAAATGAGGCCTTTATCAGAACCTTTAAATTTAAAAATTTTCTCAGTTTATTACTTCCCTTCTGATCTTGTCTGCATTGGTTTTGTTTGTACAAAAAACAAAAACAAAAACAAAATGTTTTAACCTATTGTAGTTAATATTATCTATTTAGTATTCAATAATGTACACTGGTTTTTCTTGGCAACAAATTCCTTCCTTTTCCATAGATCTAACAAACTATCCTCTGGTCTAATTTGCTTATATCACTCTTTATGTCTAGATAATGAACCCATTTTGACCTTATCTTGGTATACAGTGTTAGGTATGGATCAATGCCTAGTTTCTGCCATATTAATAATTTTCTCAGCAGTTTTGGTCAAATAGTTCTTATCCCCAAAGCTGGCCTCTTTGGATTTACCAAACATTAAATTACTATATTCATTTACTATTTTGTCCTGTGAACCTAACCTATTCCATTGATCAACTGGATCTTAACCAGTTTCAAATGATTTTGAAGAATGTTGCTTTGTAATATAGTTTTAGGTCTGGTACAGCTAGGTCACTTTCATTTGCATTTTTCATTAATTCCCTTGAAATTCTGGACCTTTTGTTCTTTCAGGTGAGCTTTGTTTTTATTTTTTCTATCTCTGCAAAATATGTTCTTGGGAGTTTGGTATGGCACTGAATAAATAGATTAATTTAGGTAGTATTGTCATTTTTATTGTATTAGCTCAGTCTACCCATGAGCCGTTGATATTTTTCTAAATTGATAAGATCTGACTATTTGTGTGGAAAGTGTTTTGTGTTGTGTTCATATCATTCCTGACTTTGCTTTGGCAGATAGACTCCCAAATATTTTATAATATTGACAGTTATTTTAAATGGAATTTCTCTTTGTATCTCTTGCTGCTGGACTTTGTTGATATTTTATAAAAATGCTGATGATTTATGTGGAATTTTTTATATCCTGCAACTTTGCTAAAGTTGTGAATTGTTTCTAATAGCTTTTTAGTTGATTCTCTAGGGTTTTCTAAGTATACCATCATATCATATGCAAATTCTTTTAATCTCTTTTTCTTCTCTTATTGCCAAAGCCAGCATTTCTAGTACAATATTGAATAGTAATGATGATAGTGGGCAACTTTGTTTCACCCCTGATCTTATTGGAAATAGTTCCAATTCATCACCATTATATATGATACTAGCTCATGGTTTTAAATAGATGTTATACTTTTCTCTTTCCTTTACCCCTTTCCCTCATCCCCTTTGGGGCTTTATCTGGTGATGATTTGCCTTTAGGAACTTCAGGGTGTGAGGTCTGTTCTTCCCTTTCTCCATCAAGACTACTTATGGTCAGAGCTCTTTTTTGTTTTTTGCTCATTTTTTAAAAGTTGAGATCTACTCTTAAGGTAAAGTGGTGGCTGTCCCCACTTTTAGTTTGCCCTGGGGCCAGTGCTGCTGATTGACTTCCGGTGCTGGGCAGGTATGGCTAGGTCCCATGTTTTTCTGGGATTTAGAGGCTTGCTATTTGACTTTTCAATATTTGCTTTGGGTGTCTCATTGCTAATCTGCTGAACCAATGGCTTGTAAACAGGACACAGTTGTCTGAGAGCCTCACACTAGATTCCCTAGTTCACTGACACTGAAATGTCCTTACTCCCTGTCATGTGTCTGGCCTTGGTAGCCTTTCCTTCTGCCCAATTGAAATAGACCTTTCCTGAAGTTCTTTCAAGGTATTTTCTCCTGGACACTTGCTACACTCCAAATATTTGTGGGTTCCCTCACTCCAAAATCAGTTCAGAGTCTTGATCTGGTATTGATATTAGGAATACTAAGAGTTCAGATAGAGAGAGATCCACTCTCTGCCATCTTGACTTCATCCTTTCAAGAAAGATTTTAAAATCAAAGGTAACTACAACAATAGTGATATTGACATCCTAGAAAATGAAGTCAAGTCAATGAACATCATTGATTGAAGTCAAGATGAAATTTTATCTGAACTATTTAAAAGTTTCAAAAATGATGCTGTTAAATTGCTGCATTCATTATCCCAGAAATTTTGGAAAACTCAACAGTGGCCATTGGATTGGAATAGATCAGTTTATATCCCAAACCTAAAGATAGGCAAGGAATGCTCAAATTACCAAACAATTGTGCTCATTTCATGTCAGTGACATGCTTAAGATTCTGCAAGCTAGACTTCAACAATATGTGAGCTGAGAATTACCAAGACAACAGGCAGGTTTTCAAAATGACAGAGGAATTAGAGACCAAATTGCCAACGTTCAATGGACTGTGGAGAAAGCAAGTGAATTCCCAAAAGACATTAGGGCAAAAATAAAATTTTTATGAATTGGGCAGAAAAGAAGTCACAATTACATGAATTGTGTTGGCATTAAATATTATCCTTAAATTAGAGAATTTAGAATTAGAAAATAATATCCTTAAATTAGAAAACTACCATAAAACAAAAGACAAGTACTTCCTATTTGCATCCATGCTTGCATAAGTCCTCAAAAGAATGCAGTACCTAGAAGTGAGAAGTCCTGCTCGAATTTGTGATGTTACCTGAGCATATAGCTCAGCACTTAAGAATAATATATGGTGTCTTGCTCAAATGTAGTTCTATAAATATGCATCAAACTTCTTAGGGTCATTAAGTACTCCTATGATTGGCACATATGCCCTTTTACCCTATTACATATTGCTTTAGGAGATTTTTGTCTCTTTATCTCTCTCAGTCTCTATCTCTTTGTCTTTATCTCTGTCACTTTCTCTCTCTCTTTCACTCTCTTTTGTTTTATTTTCAAGTCAATAGGGGCTAAGTGACTTGCCCAGGATCACACAAGTAGTAAACGTCACGTATTAGGTTCTCCTGACTCCCTAGTCAGTGCTCTATCCACTTTGCCACCTATTTAACCCAATTTCTTTCTTTTCTATATTCAAGTCTATTAAAAAATGCTCATCAGTTTAGACTGCTGGATTCTTTTTTAAATAGGAATAGATGACTAAAATCAAAGCAATGAGAGGTAGTATGATAGAGTAAAATGAGCATTGTATTTTAAGTAAAAGAATAAAAAAAACCTAGATTAGTTTCAGGGTCCTATCTGGAATAATCTATGTGAACCTGATTTAATCATTTAAACTCTCTGGGTCTCGGTTTCCTTTTAAAAAGAAATAAATACAATTATCCTTAAGGTCCCTTCTCTTTCTAATTATGTAAATCTTTAATATTCAGAATAGTATAGTCAAGTACTACAAGCTCTGCACAAGACCTGTGAGTATCAGGGATATTTTAGGAAAAATTCTTGATGTGTTTTGTGGTGATTTTGTTTTTTAATAGTCCAATATCAAAACCGTAAAGATAGATTCTGAATGCAATTGGAAGAAAATGGAATATTGGAGAGAAGAAAGTTCAGGTGTCATCTATAGTTATTACCCCAAGTGTATTTTTGTTTTTAAAATCTGTACTCTGTGTACTACAGATTTTAAATTTTAAATTCAGCACCCCCCACAACCTAGTACTATATCTTTCAAAAATTAATCTATTATATATTCCTTCCACTTCTCTCCAATGATATGACTCAGTGACTCAAACCATTCATGTCTGTCCATCCCCTGCAGAGCTTTTTTGTGTTTCCCCACATGGATATCTCTCTCAGTTTTTCTTAATGTCCTGAAAATAACAATGGCAACACACAGATTATATAATTATTATCCTTCACCCTTACCATATGGTCAGGTTAGTTATTTCTTGATCATACACTTCTTCAGTAACATTCTTTTCCTTCTTGGAAAAATGCTCATGTCCTTCTCCATTATCTTTCTTCATTGATTGCAATGTACTAGAAGACAATTGGCATTAAAATGGGCTTCTTATTTAAGTGAACCATTTGGGGTCATTTTATAAAAGGAATCCAAACCACTACTTCTCTTCTCTTCAATTCTGCACACAGATAATCTGGTTCATCACCTGTGATTATCAGGTGAAAAATAAAATGAAGCAACACATCCTTAGCAAAATATTCACCTTAGTTATGGAGGAGATCCAGCAGTTCTTTACATATGAGGAATTCTTGCAGGTTCTCTTATTAGTGGATGATATTCTGCTAATTGTATCAATCTCTGAAACACTAGATGAGATTAGCAATCATTCAAAAGAAGATGGTATAAAAAGATCAAGTGAATACCTAGAATGTGGCATATTGTTGGAAATACAAGCTATATAGCATTATTTAGTTTTTATTGTATTTAAATGCTTAATAAAGTAAATGTTATAGTGGCTAAAATAGTGGGTCTAGAGTAAAAAAAAAAAAGACCTGAGTTAAAATCTGATCTCAGACAGGTACTAGTTATGATCTTAGGTAAATCTCTTATTTGCTATTTAATATAGTTTCTTCAATTGCAAAATGGGGATAATAATCCCAGGGTCGAAGTGAGCATCAAATCAGAGAATAATTGTAAAGCACTTAGCATAGTCCTTGACACATAGTACATCCTATATAAATGTTAGCTCTTTTTATTATAGTAATTTGTTTAATTTGAATTATTAATTGACATTTGTAAATATCCCTGTTCCCTCCCTACAATTCTCACTAAGACAAACAAAATTATCCTTTGGTTTACAAATTATAGGCAAGGGCTGATACACTTAGTATTTACAAATAGCATAAATGAGCATTATTCCTAAAGGAAAAAAAATGTAGTGTAAAGGGCATGGGATAGAGAATAAGGACACCATGATTCTGAATACAGTCCTATTAAATGTATGACCTGAGTACTAATCTCAATACTTTTTCCT
The DNA here is from genome assembly GCA_023553655.1 of Myrmecobius fasciatus. Classification (NCBI taxonomy): domain Eukaryota; kingdom Metazoa; phylum Chordata; class Mammalia; order Dasyuromorphia; family Myrmecobiidae; genus Myrmecobius; species Myrmecobius fasciatus. The sequence goes on along the minus strand of JAJPUD010006887.1, from coordinate 38,369 downwards.
TTCTAAATTTAGGGTGTAACTTTAAATGATCTATGTTGCTCCTCTTGCCTCTAAAATCATATCATTCTAAGAATTTTTTGTTTTCTTTATGAGTCAACATAATATTTTTTAGGTAAAGATGGGTTAATTATTTTTTGTAAATCTTCAAGAAATGTGTTCTCCCACAGATGTAGGCCTGGAAAGACAATACAATCTAGTAGCTAAGTAACTAAATCTCTGTCTTTTTCTCATCTATAAACTGAAGATAATAATATACTCTCCAGGCTGTTCTGTGGGTTAATTAATGCTCTAAGGAAGCTAAACATTATCATTAATCTTCCATGGGAAACATGTAAAAATTTTCTCTTACCAAAATGTAAAGTATTCAGATGCCAAAAGAGACTCATTGTCAAGAATATGATAACTTGAGAAGTTGGTGAAATAAAAACAAGCTGAATCTAAAAAACTCTTATCTATCAAAGAATAAAGAGTTTCATCTTGTCCAGTATCAGAATAGGAAAATAAAATTGATGGGTTTAATGGAAAGGGGAAAGAGGAATAAAATAGATAGGACTAATAGAATGATAGAATAGAAAGGAAATCTTAAAAGCCATCTAATCCAATACATATATGACTAAAGACTACTTCCTCAACAATTATAAGTTAACAAGAACTTATAAAGTACATACTTGTGCCCAGCTCTATGCTTCAATAAGAGGGAAACAAGAATTATTGAGAAGAGACCATTCTATATTTGAATAACTAAATATCCAGAAATTTTAACATATATTGAATAGAAAATGCCTTTTCTGAAATTTCTGCCTTTTGCTTCTACTTCTGCCCTCTGAAATCACACACAAAAATCTAATATCTTTTCCTTTGAATAACTGAAAAGAAATATACCTCCTCATGACATTTCTTTTTATAATTATTATTATTAACCTCCACTGGATTTTCTTTCTTCAGGATACATGAAACATTACCTGTACCTTTTTATATATCTTCTCCCATTTTTCTTCTCTCCCCACTATATACACATAGCAAGTTTTCTTGTAGCATTATCTTGGAATAGATGCTTGGGGTGTTTATATATGGGCCGACCAGATGGTGGAACCCTAATGTTATCTACCCTGTCCAATTGAGAGAGCATGTGTGAATTCACAAATCAATTCAGCCTTAAGGTACCTGTTCATCCACACTGTATATGGGCATATAACACCAGCTGTTCCACTCATCCCAACCTACTTAAACTTCCTAGGGCTTTCTATGTTTAAATCTAAAGAACCTGTTTTTACAGCAATAATTTATCACTTTCAACTCATGTTCCTTAAATGCTAGATACCAGTCTCTTCTTTTCTCTCAAGGATGTCACACAGCCTCAAAAAGATAACAAAAACAAAAACGGAAACACTACACTAAATAATTGTTTAGAAAAAAATGTAATTTCACTTTATGATAAATGAAAATAAAATATAGAGCATTAGATCTAAGTAATTAGAGTAGTTCCAAATGCATTTGATAAAATGGGAATTATCAGTTCTACTGACCATCTTTTCTCATTTCTCTTTGATCTCCCAGGGAAGGCAAGTACAGAAAATTCAAAATCATTGTAAAAGGGCATTTTTAAACATTCTGCTTTCCAAGTCATTCCAACTGAGAATGAATACATATTGATCAATTTAGATGTCTTTGATGAGCCATTGGGTAAAATGACAGTGACATAACACAAGGAAAATGTTCCAATTGGCTCTGAAAATGGAATCAAATGCTAGAGCTAGTTTATGATACCTCTAGCCAGTTTACATCTGAGAGAGATTAAAAATAAAGCAATTGATAAAGAGTCATGTCTAAAAAGTAATCACTTAGAGTGGATGAAATTGGGGATTGGGGTTAACTTGGATTTTGGCTTCCTTAATTTTATTCCTTTCCCCCTTTCATCTTCTCTTCAACATTTTATGAACATCCCTGGAACAACCAGCATCAGTATCTGCATTAGGAACCAACACCAGACTGGATTCAAATTCATTGCTCAACAAGGAACCCTGCAAAGAAGCTAAAGCATGTCTATAGAAAATCCCTCAAAAAATCCAATAAAAATTGAAAATAAATAAATATTTCTAGGAATCAAAAGCTGTGAATTACTCTTTTACTGTGTTCTCCAAGCCTGAGAGTCTTTATTGTAGACTTTTTATGTAATTGTAGGAAACTGAGAATTGAAATAGTTGCCTCGGAACTTGAATTATATGGGAAGTGACCTCAGATGTAGGAGCCTGTTCCTTGGACACCATCATGGTCAAATGATTATGTACTCTCCCAATGTTGCAGCCATATACTAGAAGTACCATTCCTCCCCTTTCCCTCCTCCAATCATGACCAAAGCTCACAAAGATAAAAGCTAGAAAAGCTGTCCTCCAGTACTTTTCAGTACTGTCTAAATGATAAACTGAGAAAAATTTAGTTGCTATAATCAAGATTATAATCCAAGACAATTTTAAAGAACGTAGTTGAAAAGCACCATTTTAAAGAACCATGATGAAAAGCACTATCCACCTCTAGAGAGACAAATGATGAATTCTGAATGAAGAATGAAGCATACTTCTTTTTTTACTTTATTTTTCTTGGAATGTATGTGTGTGTTCCCTTTTCATAACTTCGCGTGTATGATCAATATGTTGCTTACCTTGTCAATGAATGGGAGAAAGACAAAGGAGAAAGAGAGAATTTGGAAGTAAAAAATTTAAAGAAAAAATTAATGTCAATTTTAATATGTAATTGGGAAGGGGCAACTAGGTGGTGCATTGGATAGAGCACCAGCCCTGAAGTCAGGAGAACCTGAGTTCAAATCTGGTCTCAGAAACTTAACATTCCCTAGCTGTGTGACCCTGGGCAAGTCACTTAACCCCAATTGACTCAGCAAAAAGCAAAAAAAAATGTAATTGGTAAATATTTAATAAAATAAAGTATGTTTTATTAAAAAAGTACTTCCTGAGCTTTTAAGCTAGCTTGACTCTAGTGTAGGGTTTCAAACAAGTCTTTCTCCATTCTTTCCTCTTTTGTCAACTAAAGATTCAGAAAAACTCAGGGAAAAGCAGGCACCTTGTATAGTATTAGCCTACTGTACTGAGGGCTACAAACATCATATTTCCTTCATCAAATCCTCTTACTGCATGGTCTCCTAACCATCCTGTTAGCCTTTCCCTAGATAGTCTTACTTATCAAATTGCTTCTTAAAATGTGAATCCCAGAACTAAACAAAATATTCCAGACAAGATTTGGCCAGACCTTTGGCGAGACAGTACACTTTTTATCTCCTTCATACTGGATGTCATTATTCTATCAATGCATCCTATAATTATATTCATTTTTTAATGATCATATGCCACAGTTGGCTTATCTTGAAACTGCCTAAAACCCTTAAATCATTTTATTTTTCAGATGAATTATAAAAAGATGAATACCCTTCTTCTTTACTTGTGAAATTTCCTTTTAAAAAAAAATCTGTTTGGGTTATTACTAGGATTCAAATGTTAATTGACTCCTCACAGAAAGCAAGCACTGGGGGAAATCCAAATATAACCTGAGTAATAAAAGAATTGCAGCACTTAACTGAGCAGCTGCCATTCAATTAAACTAACATTTATTAAGCATTCCTTATGTATAAGGGCCTCTATAAGTGTCTAACTTGTTCAGAAAGTATAGAAAATTTAGGAAAGCCTCAGTTACAGTTTCATATATATGACCATTATCATTTTTTAAATGCCCTTTCCTCAAGTCAAAGATGTTTGTCTAGTCTCTTTCTAATTAATCAGTTCCCTATATACATTTCCTTCTATATTCTCCAAGGAACTAATTAGTCATCCATTCTCACTCCTGAATTTTCAATCTCTTCTTCCCCCACTAATTCCTGATGTTCTGCCCACAAGCATTCTCAGATCTCCCCATCACACCCACTCTTTAAACACACACACACACACACACACACACACACACAGAGAGAGAGAGAGAGAGAGAGAGAGAGAGAGAGAGAGAGAGAAAGATTTTCTTGATTCCATTACCCTGATCCACCATTCTATCTCTTTCTACTCCTTGATTGCTAATTTCTGAGACAAAAATTGAGCAAAGCCTTAAGCCTTCTTTTTTGTTTGTATAACATAATTACTATTTTTTACCTTTTCTTAGAATCAAATCATATTTAACTCTACCTCAATCTTTCTTTTAAGCTATCCAATTGCTGATGTCAATCTAATATATATGGTATACATTTCCATTCACAACAACAAATGATTTGTCCAAGTTAGGTTCCTTGAAAAATCTTTGATATTGGCTCTAAGATGTTAATTTTCTCTTAAGTTGGGGTTTGGCAGAACAAAGTCCTGAAAATCTGTGTCTGTTGAATATACATTTTTTCATTGAATTTTATGAATAATTTTGCTAAATGTATTTCGATTGCCATTATGCCATTCTAGGACTTGCAGTATTTTATTTTGAATGCTGCTAAGTCCTGTACAATTTTAATTGTGCCTCCAGTATATTTGAATATGGATTTTGTTGATTTGTTTGTTTGTTTCTTGCAAAACCTGCTATTTTGATACAGAGGATTCAAAATTTGGCAAGAATATCCCTATATGTTTTTTGCAAAAGATCTCTTGAGGTGATGATTGGTGAATTTTTTCCCATGTTTTACCACTCCAGGACAATTTTGATTGATTATTTCTTACATTATTGTGTCAAGGTTCTTTTTTGTAGTCATAACTCTCAGGCAACCCTATTATTCTTATCTTTTATTTTCTTGATCTGTTCTTCAAATCTGCTGTTTTTTGATGTTTCATATTTTGTATTTTTTTTTACTCTTTTTTTGTTATTTCTTCGGCTCTTGAAATAAAAATATTTCTTGGAAACTTCCCTAGCTTCCCCTTCTCCAATTCTAATTTTTAAATAGTTATTTTCTTCTTAAGACTCTATCTCTTTTTCTAGTTGGTTACCTTTTTTCATGTATTTCTTGGATTATTTTTTACTTTAGTTTAGTTTAATTTTTCCACAATCTCTCACTTGATTTTGAAAATCTTTTCTTGAATTCTCATGTAAATTCTTTCTGGATAAGTAGCAATTTAACATTACTCTTTGGGGTAGAAGAGCCTTTATTTTATATCACTGTCCTCCTCTGAAGAAGAACCCCAGACTTCCCTATTCCCATAATAAGTTTCTATGGTTGGGTTTTTTTCTTCTTTTCCTGTTTATTATTATTATTTTTAAAATAAGAAATATTAGTGAAATCACCTCTAAGGGGGAGGAAGGGAATGGTGCCTCAAACTTCCCTTCAGTTCTCCCCTCTGACCTGAAACCCCAAACCAAAAGCTCCTCCTTCCTGCCCAGAATCCCTGCCCTATTCCTTTCATACTCACTGGGTGTGCTGATTCCCTCTGGACCAGGGCCCACATCTTTGCAGCACAGCTGGACCTGGCATTGCTAATCAGCAGATGCTCAGTCTGTCTTCAGGGACTCAAACCCCTAACAGTGTATGAAGCCTAGGAGATGAAAGCTCCTCTGGTTCAGGTGAGACTACTGACAAACCCAGCTAGCTCCAGGGGTCCTCACTTGTAGTTTCTGCCCAGCTAACCTGGGCACTGATTACACAATTTGCCTGTTTTTGTCTTGGCCAAGCTGATACACCAGTCAGAAGTGTGTCAAGTCAGAATGTAGCACCCTTCACTCCTGAGATGGCTTTCATACTTAGGTCATCAACCTATCTCAGTAATTCAAACCTTAGTCCTCTGGTCAAGTTAAGTCTCAAAAATTGTTTCAATGCCTTTTAAGGAAAAATTAGCTTGAGTATAGCCATTCTGAAATTCTCCCTCCCCCCCAAAAAAATCAATCAAATATGACCCATCCATACCACAAAAAAGTCTATATCCCAGTGAAAATAAATAAATATAAAAAGAATCCATGTGGAAGAGTTGAGGGATAAATCTGGAAAGGCAAATTAGATTCATATTATGAAAGACATTGATAGGAAAAGGAAGTTAGTCTTTATTTGGTAAGCAACAATATTTTTCTTTATTTTGTTTTATTTATTTTTGCTGAGGCAATTGTGGTTAAGTGATTTGCCCAGGGTCACCCAGCTAGTAAGTGTTAAGTATCTGAGGTCAGATTTGAACTCAGGTCCTCCTGACTTCAGGGCTGGTGCTCCATCTACTGCACAACCTAGCTGCCCTAGGCAACAGTATTTTAAAGAACCAAAGTGAGTATAATAAGCAGTTTAAATTATGTTGGTAGCAATGGAAATAGAGAGGGCAATACATGTCATTAAATGTAAATCATATATGCTTCCCCTTTTTTGGTGGAAGTATTAATTGGCAAACTATAAGGTAAATGTAAAAACTATTCCCTGATTAGAAATAAAAATTACTCAAAAGGTCATTAAATCAATGTCATACATGGGAAACTTTCTTGTCAGCAACAGAGGTATAAAAAGAGGTAAAGTCAGAAGAGCTGAATTCAAATCTTGGCCTGGTTCCTTACTATTTCTTACTACTCTCTTGCTCTTTTCCTATTACTAGCCACACTGACTTGGAGAAGTCACTTAAGTAGCCTCAATTTCTATATCTTTAAATAAGATGTTTTGACTACATCATCTCTAAGGTTCCTTTGGATTCTACATCTGATATTCTATAATCAAGGAAGTTATGGATACCTTTGAAACAATCTCTCATTTGAATTAAGCTATATTTCAACATTAAAAACAAGATATATGTGAATAAATTATAGCATGTTAGAGCTTAAAGATCATCTAATCACTCCCTCCCATCTTTTTTTTAATAAATGAGTAAAGAAAGTTCAAGCAAGATTAAGTGACATAAGGTCACACAATCAGTCGTCCAGGGAGAATCCAAATCTGAGTTTTCTAACTTCATTATCAGTCACTCTTTCAAGAACATCATTCACCCTCTGCGGTATTATATTTCTTAAGGAAGAGAAATATTTATCAAGATGCATAAGTTTATATAAAGCATTTCTCAAATACCTTAATGCACTTTTAACCTATTAAATTATTAAATAGATTAAAACTGTTAAAATGTCTATAAAACTTTTGGGAGATCCTATATTTAAAACACGAATGGACCTTCAAATTTCATCTCACTCCGGGTTTTTTATATATGAAGCAAAAGAGGCCTAATGAACTGTGCGAACTAGCTCAGGCCACACAAATCAGAGATTCAAATCCAGGTCCCCAGCCTCAAAATCAAGCAGTCCATCCACTCCATCATTCTACCCAAGGCTTAGCCATGGTCTGCATATGCAATTAGTGTTCATGTAAGGGTGGAAATATACTTCTACTTCCTTCACTGCCATCTCTCATGTGATTTGAAACTTGCAAAGAAACAATTACAAAGGTGGACCCAAATGCAAGCCCCTTGCTTGTAGTTATGCTAATAAATAATATGAGATGTATCCATCTTGTGCAAGAAGCAGATGGTACCTAAAATGTAAATGGAATACAATGAGTTAAAGACTATCTGCCAGTACCATGGAGTTATCCATCTTTACCTTCCTCTCCCATTATGCTGGCAAGGTAGGAGCTTTTTTGAACCATTGCAGTTTTGATTAAGGCATTGATCTAAGGCAGTGGAATTAGAAGTTGAATTAAGCGTATCTGAAAAATAATTATTTTAGCGTTTGCCTGATATCTGCATAAGTAAATTGGAAAGACCCACTTGCTTCCACACAGAATTGAAACAGAAAATTAGATGGCAGTCAGGCAGAAAAGCTAGTAGATTTGGCCCCTGGAAGACATACTCCAACAAAATTAACACTAGAAAATGTAACAGATCCTGCACAACTGAAATGAAATTTGTCCTAATTTTTATAAGGAGTTCTCCAGAAAGTTATCATATTTGTAGAGACTCAGAGTTGAAAGTGGTCCAAGAATTAATTTAGTTCCAAATTCTACCCAATGACCAAATCACTAATATAAATTCTGTTACCTTATTCTTAAAATGAGGGATTTGAACTCAATGACCTCTGAGGTCTCTTCCAGCTTTCTATCTGATTCTGTGATCATTAATAAGTGATCTATATATCCTGCTTGAACATTTCTACTACAGAACTTTCCACTATCTCTTAAGGCCCCATTCAATTGCTAGATGGCTCTAATACTTAGAAAGACCAAACTTTGCCTCCCTTTAATTTTCATTAATCTGGCCTAGTTCATTCTTCTGGATTTACCCTAAATCACTTGAAAATTTCTTCCATATAATAATTTCTCAAAAAACTAGAAGAAAAACATTATCAGTTGCCCATCTTCTCCAGAATGAACATCTATAGAAATCTTATGACAAACCTCTGGATTCCCTCAGCATCCTGGTTGCCCTTTAATCTTTAAAAACAAAAACAAAACCAAACAAAAAAAAAAAAACAAGAGAAAGAAAGTTGAAACACTCCCCATTAAGAGGGAGATGAATAGTTTTCTTTAAATTGGAGATGATTACGTGAAAAGTACAATGGTGTGCATATTACTTTCCTTAATCTCATTTCATGTTAGCAATGGCCAATTACTTATGTGTACTTCTACCCCCACTGTGCTAAACCAGAACATTTGACCTTGCTCAGATTAAAGCAGATTGAATTGGATTCCCTACTTCAATTACTTCTACATTTGTTGAAAGCTGTATGACATGCTATTACATATTTTTATACTCTCTTTTGTTATGTTTTTAATTCTGTGGGTTTTACAAATAGATATTACATCAAGAAAATATGCAAAAAGTTAAAACTTAAAGAGTATATTTACTATTTTTTTTTACTATTAGAGATGTTACAATATCTGTTGGTGTTCAGAAGTTAAATATTCCAAGGATTATTCAAGTTTACAATGAAGCAGGAAGAATTACACTGAAATGCAAAACATATATGGTTAAATTTTAAAAATATATATAAAGAATACCAAGCACTGTCAAAGTATTGCTATAAGAGAATATTTATTCCTTAAGGAGACAGTTTTTGATATACTGAAGAATTCAAATAGATTCCAAGGAGCATGTCTTGAAGTACAGTTATTTAACAGATGATGATTATGTAGGTATGTGTATATTTTAATGTATATATGTATAAGTATGTGTGAGTGTCTGCACACATACATTCATACACATACACATACACACACACACACACAAAGACAACATCAAAAGTTTTTCAGGGATTCTGTTCTAGATAGTGGGGGGAAATTGAGTTAGAAAGCAAAATTGTCCTTCTCATGTCACAAGAGAGCAGGCAGCAATGGAAATGAAAATAACCTCTAGTTCCTAGTTACATAGGTATTCACAGATTTGGAGCTACAAGAAACAATGCCTTCTTGTCAAGAAGGCTGAGTGGACTCATCCAAGTTGTATAATGTTGGGTTTTCTGCTTACTCTTCATTTCTATGGGAGGCAAAATATCTACTCAAAATTATTTTTCTTCATATTCTTGTTCCTGTTTTCTTCAGAAACAACTCTAGTTGCATTTCTTGCATTGCCACCAAATGGAGAGGAAGAACCTGAAGCATTTTATAGCAAACAATCCAGGTAAAGAAGCAGCTTCATTTACAATGATTCCAGACCTTGGAAAGGCATAATAACCACCAATGTTTGAGAAAAACATGCCATGCATGGTTTTTTTGGTAACTGCTTTCCACCAGAGCTGGAATGTTTGAAGACATCAGCCTTTATTCACTTATTTTTACTTCTAAAAATATACTGATCAAGTTGCTACCTTCAGTAACAATCTTCAAGGTGTAAGTTGTTCTGTTCAATACTGAACTTTGCCTCAGTTGCCAAAATAGGAAAGTATCATGGGAAAGTACTGTATTACTGTTGGAGATCTGGGTTGCCATTATTTGTTAGGCCTGTGAACATGTAGAAGACACTGTCTCTAAGCCTTCGTTTATCACTAGAAAAATGAGGCTTCCTGCAATAGCCATCCTTCCTGCCAGCATCTTTTGAAAGAAAATTAAGACACCATATAAATGTGTGTGGCAGTTGTTCCCATCATACTAAGCTACTTCCTATATCCCTATATCCACTGTGTTAAATAATCCTACCTCCTCGGGGCCTTGGTGTTAGACAGGACAAAGTATAATTTGTATTCTCTGAATCTCAAAGTTAGAATGACCTTTTTACTTAGTTCATCTATTTCTTTAATAGCAACCCTAAGAAATTCTTGGACAACATACCCAAAAAGTGATCATCTAACTTTTGTTTGAAGATCTCTAGTAATAAAGAACCTACAATTTCACTTTAAGCAGTTCAGATTGTTTAAAAGAGCAAGCAAGTGAAGCAGTGGATAGAGCACTAGGTCTGGAATCAGGAAGCCCCAAATTCAAATTCAACCTCAGACACTTAATTTCTTGTTACTGTGAGAAAGTTATTTAATCCTTTTTGCCTCAGTTTTCTCATCTGCAAAATGAGCCAGAGAAAGAAATGGTAATCCACTCCAACATCTTTGTTAAGAAAACTCTAAATGGGGTCATAGAGAGTAAGACATGACTATATGTGTTTGTGTGAGTATGCATATATATATACACACATATATTTGGGTTTGTTTATATATGTATATGTACACACATACTTTTATATATATAGTATGTGCAAATATGTGGGGGGAGAGAGAGAAACAGAGAGACAGAGACAAAGAGACAGATAAACAAAGGCAGAAAGACAGAGACAGAAACAAAGAAAGAGTGAGCTGTTAATCATCACAATTATAAAAAAAAAGTAAAAAATTGTCTTGGACAAGATAATACAAAGTGTAGAACACTGAAAATTCAAATATACAAAGGACAATGTTTTTATTCAAAGTTACATCATAAATATTTTAAGAAAAGAAATTTATTTGGCATATTAGATTTGGGCACCTTCATTAGACTATAAAGCATTAACCCAAGCAAGATGTCTGACAGATTCAAGGCCAATTATCTTGAAGTCTTGTCCCCATTAAGGTAAAGATAAATTCTGACAGACATATTGATATACAAAAAAGTGTCCCAGAATTATAGAAATTACTAAAGTAAGTAAAGTAGAATACTGCAACATAACCTGACAATACAACCCAAAAAGAAAAAGATAAAAGTTATTCAAAAAATGTAAATGCTTGACTGGCCTGGGAACTCACATTTAAAACTAAAATTTTCCAGAAAACCTGAGTTACAATGAAGGTTAGACTTAGAAAAATACAATGATCATCAAAAGAACACAAATCTAATATAATAAAGGTCTGGTTTCATGATGAAGAATTTAAAAATTCTTTGCATCAAAAATCTTTGAACTCAAGATCAGATAATGTAAAATGAATGATTACAGCAAAAGGAGGATAAGGCTTTTTAAATGTAAAAAAAATTGCAAAATTTGCTGTATATCAACAAATTTATATAATGTGTTCCGTACTGTCTTATCTCCCTCTTCATCTACCCCAGAAAAAAATATGTTATTTCCAGGCAGTAGCCCTGGCACCTAGACTAAAGCTAGGGGCCAGTATCTTTTTAGGTAGGAGGATGTAAGGAAGGCTATGAGAAGTATACCATTTGTGCCTATATCAAAGAAGGACTTTACTTATTTCTATGTTCCCATTCTTTGATCCCATCCAACACTGCCAAATAGCTGGAAAGTAGGCAAGTTCCTTGCTGTGTACCCCAGAGCCTTATAAAACTACTCAGGATAAAAAAGGAGGGACTTATAGGGATATATATATATATATAAAGGAGAGGGAAGGAAAATTTGTGATTAGTTTTGTTTTGTTTTGTTTTTTACATTATCTTTTCTCACCCACTTCAAAGTATTTTTTTTCAAATTACATTTAAAGATCATTTTCTACTTTCTAGCTGTGTGACCCTGGGCAAGTCACTTAACCCCAATTGCCTCAGCAAAAAAAAAAAAAGAAAAAGAAAGACAGAAAGAAGGGAAAAAAAGAAAAAATGAAGATCATTTTCAACGTTCATTTGTAAGATTTAGAGTTTCACTTTTTCCCCCTTCATCCTTTCCCTCTCCCTAAGACAGCAAATAATCTATGTTACACATGTACAATCATGTTAAGCATATTTCCATATTAGTCATGTTGTAAGAGAAGAATCAGAAAAAAATTTAAAACACAAGAAAGAAAAAAAATTTAAATAACTAAAATAATACACTTTGATCTACATTCAGTCTCCATAGTTCTTTCTGTGAATGGGGATTTTCCATCACAAGTATTTTGGAATTGTCTTAAATCACTATATTACTGCAAAGTGCTAAATCCATCATAGTTGATCATCACACAATTTTGTTATTACACTGTATAATGTTCTCCTGTTTCTGCTCACTTTATTCAACATCAGTTCATGTAAGCCTTTCCAGGTTTTTTTTTTTCCCTGAAATCAGCTTTCTCATCATTTCTTATAGAATAATGATGTTCCATAACATTCAAATACCATGACTTATTCAGCCATTCTCCACATTGATGGTTATTCACTCAGTTTTCTTTTTTCCTTATTTTTAGTATTACTGCTACAAACATGTTTGCACATGTGGGTTATTTTCCCTCTTTTATAATCTTCTTGAGTTATAGACTCAATAGTGGATCTGCCGGGTATGCACAATTTTATACTCTGAACATAGTTTCAAATTACTCTTCAGAATGGTTGAATTAGTTAACAATACTAACAGTGCATTAGTGTCCCAGTTTTCACACATCCCTCCAACATTTATCATCTTAGCCAATCTGATAGGTGTGAGGTGCTACCTCATAATTGTTTTAATTTGCATTACTCTAATAAAAAGTGATTTAATTTAATTACAGATAGCTTTCTTTTCTTCACTTAAAGACATCCTTCATCCATTTATCAATTGAGGAATGACATGTATTTCTATAAACTTGACTAAGATATTTATACATTTTAGAAATGAGGCTTTTATCAGAAATATTGACTATAAAATTGTTTTTTCATCTTTCTACTTTGCTTCTTTCTAGTCGTGGTTGCATTGATTTTATTTGTGCAAAACCTTTTCAATTTAACAATCAAAATTATCCATTTTTGTCTTTCATAATGTTCTATATCTCTTGTTTAGTCATTAATTCTTCCCTTCTCTATAGATCTGCCAGGTGAACTATTCCTTATGTTATCACCATTATGTCTAAATCATAACCCCATTAGAACCTCATCTTGGAATAGGGAATCAAATGTTAGAGTATGTCTAATTTCTACCACAGTATTTTCCAGCTTTTCCAGCAGTTTTTGTCAAATAGTAAGTTTGTATCCCAGAAAATGAGGTCTTTAGTTTTGTCAAACTGGATGGTATAATAGTCAATAACCACTATGTCTGCATACTTATTCTATTGATCCACCAAATATTTGTCCTTTAAAATTGCTCACCCGGGGTGGAACCAAGATGATGGAGTAAAGGCAGGAACTCACCCAACTTCTCCCACAAACCACTCCAAATTCCTTTAAATGTCTCTAAACAAATTTTAGAGCATTAGAACACCCCAAAGGATGGAGAAGAACAGTTTCCAGCCAAAGGCAATTTAGAAGCTTGACAAAGTGGAGCCAAGATGGTGGAATGAAGCCAGGAAGCTACTTGAGCTCTCCCAGGTTCCCTGTAAAAACCACATGAAACCAAGCTTCTGAACAGTATTTGTTCAAAGACAAAACTCAGAGCTGTATAGGAAGCTTGGATTAATGTCCCTTTTAGCCTCAAGAGCAGAACTTAAAAGTTTAATAAAAAGGAGGAAATACCAAAAGAGAAAAGGAAAGTAAATGAGCAAGAAATAGAAAATCACCTTGACCATAGAAACTTAACTATGGTGACAGGAAGATCAAAACACCAACTCAGACAAGGACAAAATGTCTACAGAGGAAATATCAAAAAGTGATATGAATTGATCTCAAGCTTAAAGAGGCTTCTTGGAAGTCCTCATAAAAAGTTTGAAAAGGCAAATAAGAGAGGTAGGAGAAAAAATGAAAAAAAGCAATAAGAAGTGTGCAACATAGAGTCAACAGCTTAGAAAAAAAGGCAATTCTTCAAAGAATATAATTGGCCAAATGCAAAAAAAAAAATTCACTGAATAAAACAGCTCCCTTAAAGTAGAATTAACCAAATTTTTTAAAAAGTTACAAAAGCTAACTGAAGAAAATCACACAACTCAAACTAAAATTGGGCAAATGAAAGCTAATAACTCTTTGAGACAGCAAGAATCAGTCAAACAAACTAAAAAGAATGAGAAAACGGAAAGAAATATAAAATACCTCATTAGAAAAACAGTCAACCTGGAAAATACATCAAGAAGAGACAATTTAAAAATCACTGGTCTCCCTGAAGGCCATGATCAAAAAATAGATACTGGATAGCATTGTTCAAGAGATCATTAAGAAAAACTGCCCCCATATTATAGAAACAGAGAGGAAAATAGTCATTAAAAAAATCCATTGTTCACCTCCAGAAAATCCAGAAAGAGATCCCACAAGGAAAACCCCAAGGAACATTGTTGTAAAATTCCAGAATTTCAATCTTAAGGAGAAAATACTGCAAGCTTCCAGACAAAACCAATTGAAATATCAAGGAGCAAGAGTCAGGGTTATACAGGATCTGGAACCTTCTACAATAAAGGATGAGAGGATCTGAAACACCATATTCCAGAAGGAAAAGGATCTGGGATTAAAATAAATAATCAACTGCTCAGCAAGACTGAGCATAATCTTTCAGGGGAGGCAATGGATCTTCAATGATATGAGACTTTCAATCATTTCTATTGAAAAAAAAAAACAGAACTAAACAGAAAAATTAATCTACAAACACAAGATTCAAGAGAAGCATAGAAAAGTAAACAGGGGAAAATATACATATTATTTAAAGATTAAACTGTTTACATCCCTAGATGGGAAAATGGTATCTGGTAATTCTTAAGAACTGTATCTGTTACTGAGGCAGAAGGGGGCAACATATTGACTGATGATGTGGTTGTGAATGGACTCTGCTGTAATAATATCAAAGAAAAAAAACATTAAAGGTGGAAAAAAAGACTATACTGGGGAGAAAAGGAAAGGTGAGGTATAATAGGAAATTTAGTTAACATGAAGAGAAACAAAAGACCTATTACACTAGAGGGAAAGAAGGAAAGGTGATGAGTATTTCCTGAAGCTTGATGTCATCAGTTTTGGCTCTGAGGGAATAAGTTAATCATTCATTTGGGTACAGAAATTTATTTAATCTTATAAAGAAGTAGGAGGAGAAAGAGGAAAAGAAAAGAGAGGGCTGGGATAGAAGGAAGGGGAAAAAGGTAAGAGAAGAGGGAAAGGAGTGATAGAAGATAAAGTACTGGGTGGAAAGGGTTAAAATGGTTAAATCAGAGGCAAAACTACAGAGCAGAGCATTTAGAAAATTGTGAGAGGACACTATAAAGTGGTGTTTTTTGGAGATGACTTTCTCCTTGACTTTAGCCATAAAAGAAAGTCAACAGTAAGCATCTATTAAGTGAATTGTGTAAAGTGTTCTTGGGAAGACAATATATAAACAGCCATGCACAGATATGATTTATACAGATAATCAAAAGAGGAATAGCACTATTATTTAGAAGGACTGAAAAAAAAGTTTTCTTCTAGAAGGCTGGATTTTATCTGGCAGTTGAAATAAAACAGAAAGCTCAGGAAACTAGCATGAATAGGAAAAGAATTTCAGGCATGGGAGACAGTTACTGAAAACAGCCAGAGATGGAGTGTTATATGTGACAAATAGAATACATGGTAGAAAAATAAGGTTTAAGAAGAATGCAAGGGTAGGAAGGCATCAGCTTATGAAGGACTTTGAATGAGAGTGGAATTGATATTTTAAAGGTAAGAGGAGCTACTAAAGTTTATGTGAAAAAAAAATGTCCATGTGAAAAAAAGACATAAGGACATTAGGACTATGCAAGCTTGGTATGTCATAGAATCATTTTCTCCCATCACAATTCCAAATTAAACAACAACAACAAAATAGTTAAAGCTTTCATTAATTTGATTAAAAAAAGGAAAGTAAATACCAAATTACCAGCATCCATTTTAGAAAAAGAAACGGAATAATCCATTAATAAACTGCCTAAGAAAACATCTCCAGGGCCAGATGGATTCACAAGTGAATTCTACCAAATATTTAAAGAACAATTAATTCAAATACTATGTAAACTATTTGGAAAAACAGGTAAATATGGCTGACATAAATATGCTATTGATACCTAAACCAGGAAGGACCAAAACAGAGAAAGAAAATTACAAATCAATCTCTCTGATGAATATTGAGGTGAACATTTTAAATAAAATATTAGTAAAATGATTAAAGCAACTTATCAGCAGGATAATATACTATGACCAGGTGAGATTTATACCAAGAATGCAGGGCTGGCTTAATATCAGGTAAATTATTACCATAATCAATCATAGCCAACAAAAGTGATATGATATATATATATATGTGTGTGTGTGTGTGTATACATACATATATATATATATATATATATATATATATATATATATATATATATATATATATATATTTGCTGAGGTGAGTTGCCCAGGGTCATGCAGCTAGGAAGTATTAAGTGTCTGAAGCCAGATTTAAATTCAGGTCCTCCTGACTTCAGGGCTGGTGCTTGATCCACTGCATCACCTAGCTGCAGGGTAATCTTAATAAATGCAGAAAAAGCTTTTGACAAAATATTGCACTCAATTCTATTAAAATACTTGAGAGCATAGGGATAACGGGAACTCTACTTATAATATTAAGCAGTATTTATTTAAAACCAACAGCAAACAGTATTTGTAATGAAGAGAAGCTGGACAAATTCTCAATAAGACCAGCTGATGAAAGAAAGCACATTATTATCACTATTATTCAAAATTGCACTACAAATGGTGGCTTTAACAATAAGCAAAATAAATTGAGAGGATTAGAATAGGTAATGAAGAAATAAAATTATCACTCGGTGTAGTTGATATGATATTATATTTATAGAATCCTAGAAAATCATCCAAAAACCTACTGGAAACAATTGATAGCTTTAGCAAAGTGGGAGGATATAGCATATATCCACACAAATTATCAACATTTCTATATATTATTGACAAAGTCAATCAGTAAGGGAAAGAAAGGGAAATTCCATTTAAAATAACTATAGACAAAATAAAATATTTGAGTATCCACCTGCCAAGAGAAACACAGGAATCATATGAACACAATTACAAAACACTTCTCACCCAAATAAAGTCAGATCTAGACAATTGGAAAAATATCAATTGCTTATGTGTAGACTGAGCAAATATAATATAAATGACAATTTTGCCTAAATTGATCTGTTTGTTCAATACCAATCAAACTGCCAAAAATTATTTTAGAGAACTAGAAAAAAATAATAACAAAATTCATCTAGAAGAACAAAAGGTCAAGAATATCAAGGGAATTAATGAAAAAAATTACAAAAGATGGTGGCTTAACAGTATTTAAAATTATATTATAAAACAGCAGTCATCAAAACCATTTGATACTGGTTAAAAAAGAGAGTGACAGATTAATAGAATAGGTTAGATACACGACACAATAATCAAAGCCTATAGTAATCTAGAACTTAATAAACCCCCAAAATGCAGTTTCTAGAATAAGAACTCGCTATTTGAAGAAACATTGCTAGGAAAATTGATATGCCAGAAACTCAGCATAGACGTACATCTCACACCCCATAATAAATTAGGTCAAAATGGGCACATGATTTGGGCATAAAGGGTGATACTATAAATAGATTAAGAGAGCAAGGAAGGCTTTGCCTATCAGATATTTGGAGAAAAAAGGAATTTATGATCAAAGAAGAACTAGAGAACATTATGAAAGGCAAAATGGACAACTTTGATTCCATTAAATTAATTACTTTTGCACAAATAAAACCAATAGAAACAAGATTAAAAGGGATGTACAAATCTAAGAAAATATTTTACATCCAGTGTTTCTGTTAGAGGAGTAATTTCTAAAATATATAAAGAACTGGTTCAAATTTATAAGAATACAAGTCATTCCTAATAGATAAATGGTCAAAGGATACAGACAACTTTCAGGTGATATCATCTATAGTCATATGAAAAAAAATACTTTAAATACTGTTGATTAGAGAAATGCATATTAAAACAACTCTGACATATCACCTCATGTCTTTCAAATTGGATAAGATGACAGGAAAAGATAATGCTAAATGTTGGAGGGAATGTGGGAAAACTGGGACATTAATGCATTGTTGGTGGAGTTGTAAAATGATGCAACCATTCTGGAGAGCAATTTGGAACTATGCCCAAAGGGCTATCAAAGTGTGCATACCCTTTGAACCTGCAGTACCACTACTGGGTCTGTATCCCAGGAAAATCTTAATGGAAGGAAAAGGACTCCCATGCAAAAATGTAGCAGCTCTTTTTTGTTGTAGCAAAGAACTGGAAAATGAGTAGATGCCCATCAACTGGAGAATATCTGACCAAGTTGTGGTATAAAAAGATAATGGAATATTATTGTTCTATAAAAAATGATGAATAAGCTAATTTTAGAAAGGCCTGGGAAGATTTACACAAACCGATCCTGAGCAAAATAAGTAAATTCAAGAATGTATTGTAAATAACAGCAAGAATGTGAGATGATTAACTATGAAAGGCTTGGTTCTTCTTGTTGGTTCAGTGATCCAATACAATTCCAATAGACTTTGGACAGAAAATGCCATCTGCATCCAGAAAGGAGATTGAATGGAGATTGAATGTAATTCAACATGCGCTATGTTAATTTCTTTTTTCTGTTTTTTTTTTCTCTCCCATAGTTTTTCCCTTTTGTTCTGATTTTTCTCTCTCAACATAATCAACAAAATCAAAAAAATTTAAAATAAGCTAATTAATTAATCAATTAATTTTTTAAAAAGAAGTTGAGCAGAAAATGTCTGTGACACTAGTGTGGGATCCAGTGTATAATTCTCTTGCAGGTCACACCAGCGCAGCCCCAGCCTGATCTCTGAATCAGAGGCAGTTCTGGTGACTTTCAGACCTCTCAGCCCAGAGACACCAAAGAAGGCCTGGAAGGTCAGAACAAAAGATCTGTGGAAACAGGTTAGGAGCCCAGCATGAGGGCAGCATGCTATCTCAGCACAAGCCACACCACGGAACCAGCCCCAGATCCAGCCCCAGCTCAGCCTGAGTCCTGGCCCAGATGCAACTTCAGTAAGGTGGAACCTCTGAATCAGCAGCAGAGTTGAAGGCTTTTTCAACTCTCTTTCCAGACACACCACAGAGGATTCGAAAGGGCAGCAGAGAGGGTCTGTGGCAACATCTGGGAGTTCTGTGTACAATCCCAGTGCAGGCTGTACCAGCACAGCACCTGTCCCAAGACCAGCAGTGCTGCTTTAGCACACCAGATTTTACAGCTACATTGGGGCAGGGACAGTTCTAACACCTCCTGGGCATAAAAGAGTGCTTGTGGTCAGTTTCCTATAAGGATCTCTGAAAACAGCTGCACAGAAGCCTGAAGTTTGGAACAGTGCACCTTCCACCCTGAAAACATAGCCCTAATTTAATGAAGAATTAAAAACTGAGTAATAGATTAGAAACATGAGGAGAAAACAAAAGAAGTTTCTAACCATTGAAAGTTATTGTAATGACAAAGAAGCAGAAACACACACAAAGAAGATGACAACAAAGTCAAAGGTCCTACATCCAAAGTCTCCAAGGAAACTAAGAATTGGACACAAGCCATGTAAAAGCTCAAAAAGGACTTTGAAAATCAAATGAGTTAGTGGAAAAATTGGAAAAGAATTGAAAGTGGTGCAAAAAGGAAATACACAAAGCTAAAGAGGAGAATGCCTTAAGAAGCAAAAATAGCCAATTGGAAAAAGAGGTGCAAAAATTCATTGAGAAAAATAATTACTTAAAAAATTGAATTGAGCAAATGGAAGTTAATAACTTTATGATATAATAAAGATATAATAAAGCAAAACCAAAAAGTGAAAAATAGGAAAAATTGGAAATATCTCAATGGAAAAACCACTGGCCTGGAAAATAGTTACAGGAGAGAGAATTTTAAAATTGTGGGTCTCCCTGAAAATCATGATCAAAACAAGGGCCTGGACATCATCTTTCAAGAAATTATCAGGGAAACTGTCTTGATATTCTGGAACTAGATATTGAAATAGAAATTGAAAGAATCCCCTGGTCACCTTCTGAAAGAGATCCCAAAAGGAAAACTCCCCAGAATATCATAGCCAAATTCCAGAACTCCTAGGTCAAGGAAAAAATATCACAACCATCCAGAAACAAACAATTCAAGTATAATGGAGCCACAATCAGGATAACACATTTATCTGCATTATAGGATCAGAGGACTTGGAATATGATAGTTCAAAGAGTGATGGAGCTAGGATTGCAACCAAGAATTACCCACTCAGCAAATCCTTCATAGTATAATACATCAAAGGAAAAGTTGGTCATTCAATGAAATAGAGGATTTTCAAGCATTCATGATGAAAAAGTAAAATTGATTTTCCAGTATAGGGCTCTGGAGAAGCTTATGGAGATAATCAGAAAAGTGATATCATAAAGGACTTATTAAAATTTATGTGTTTACATTCCTACATGTGAGGATGATACTTGTAACACATTAGAATTTTCTCATTATGTTGGCAATTAAAAATACTATATATAGACAGAATACCAGTGTGAGTTGAATATGAAAGAATAATATTTTTTAAACAAAATTAAGGGGTGAGAGAAGAATGCACTGGGAGAAAGGAAAAAGAAAAAGTGGAATGGTGAAAATTATCTGCCATAAATAAAAGAGGCAAGAAAAAACTTTTACAGTAGAGGGGAAGGTGGGGCAGAGGGGGAATGAATGAACTTTACTCTCATCAGAATTGGCTTAAATAGGAAATAACATGCATATTCAATCTATATAGAAATCTGCAGGAAAATAGGAGGGGAATGGGATATAGGAAGGGTGAGGAGGGTGAAAAAAGAAAGGGCATATCAGGGGAGAGAGTGGTCAGCAGAAAAACACTTTTGAGGAGGGACAAGGTGAAAGGAGAAAAAGAAAAAATGGAGTAAAATGCAATTAGCAATAGCAATTGTAAAAAAAAATCAAAGTAAGTTTCTCTGATAAGACCTATTTCTCACACATAGAGGGAAATTAATAAAAAATATAAATTTATTAGTCAAATTTATAAAAAATAAGAGCCATACTCCAGTTGATAAATAACCAAAAGATATTATCTGTGTCCAAAAGGCTATAAATTCATGCATATCCTTTGAGCTAATAACATCACTACTAGACATGAATACCAAAAGTGATTCTGAAAAAAAAAAAGGAAAATGACCTATATGTACAAAAAATATTCACAGCAGTTCTTTTCTCAGAACAAAAAAAAATTGGAAATTGAGGAGATGTCCATCAATTGAGCAATAGCTCAATAAACTGTGTTATATGTTTGCAATGGAATATTATTCTTTGGGAAATGATAACCAGGATGCTCTCAGAAAACAAAATAATACAAACAAACAAACAAAAAAACCTGAAAAGTCCTCCATGAACAAAGTGATATGTACTGTATACAAAGTAATAGAAATATTCTGGGGTGGCCAGCTGTAAATGACTTTCCTATTCTCAGTAGTACAATCATACATGACTACTCTGAAGGACTTATAATGAAAAATCCTATCCATACCCAGAAAAGGAACCAATTGTGTCTGAATACAGATTGAAGTATTCTCTTTCTCTATCTCTCTCTTTCTTTTTGACTTAATTTTTCTTGAGGGTTTTTATTTTCATTAGGGTGGGAGGTCTATGTTTTCTTTTACAACTTGATTTTTATGTAAATGTTTTGCATAACTTCACATGTGGTTTCTTAATTGTGGATGGGGATAAGGGAGAGAATCTAAAACTCAAAAATCTTAAAAACAAATTTAAAAAATTGCTTTGTATGTAACTGGGGGGAAATATTAAATAAATAAATAAATTTTTCAAAATATATAAATAAATAAATAAATTGAATTACTTTCCCACTTGCTAGCAATGATGAGGACCCAGCAGAAATTATATCATTTCTCTTGATCCCTTAATGTTCAAAATATTGTTTAATATTGTGATTTATGAGAGAACATGGAATTTGGGATAAGACAGAAAAGTTTATTCTTTCATAGGAATGATGAAAATTAATTAAAATTTTTATATAACACTAAAATTTTTGAAAGAAATTAAATTTCATAAATTTCCTCACTACTTCTCACAACAGCTTTGCAAGTAGATGCTACATATATGATTACCCCCTTTTTATTGATGAGTAAACTGATTCTAGAGATGTTGTCTCTTACTAGTGGTCATACTGCTAAGTATCTGATAGAACTCAGTTCCTCCTGACTCAAGATTCTTCCATTTTAACAACTTACCTCATAGTTCAGAACTACTTTTGTTCCCAGGAGGAAAAAAAAGCCTTCTCCTGCTGGCTAAGCCTTAGAATAATTTTGTTTTTCTCAGAGCTGAAAGATACCTATCCTATTTTCAATTACTATGGCACCATACAATTTACCCAGATGTTTTGAGAAGTGCAATGCATTTGATTTTAAGAAAATCATGCTCTGGTAGCCTTACATATAATCCCATGACCCACATAAATGAACTTTTATAGGAGGCAAGTATTACAGGAAGACAATTTCATTTTACACTATGAAATGTAATAAATACCTTTGAAAGAATGCAGACAGGCATCAAGAAATGTTTTGCATTTGGTACAAAACTACTGTCAGTTATGAGAACTTTTGAGCACTTGAAAACATACACCTCTATAATCATTTTCAATAGGATCTGACAGAGTATATGTCAATGTAATCAGTTCTCTAAATAACATCTTATTTATTTTCTCTTTAGCTCTGCAAGTTATCCTTGGGTGGGGAATGGAGGTATGTAGAAAAAGTATCCCAGAATACTTTAAAAAATTCCATGAAGGTCAAGTGACTATTATTTCAATGGAGAAGCAGTTAAATTCTTTGCGAAATGAGGGAGATTGGGGGAAGCAGAGAGGGAAAAGGAAATTGGGCAATTTTTTTTTAAAGTCAGAAGAGAGAAATCTACTAAATTGATTTTTTTTATTTTTCCCTACAGCAAAATATATATTCTTTGTTTGAAAATGATGAGCTATTTCTTCAAGATTGAATTTACAGCTACAGTATTACAAAAATACTTTCCTTATAATAATTTGTAATAATTCTTGCTGGGAAGGACTTTTTGTACTAAAATAAATTTTTGAGAGCTTAGAAATAGTTCAAAATGGAAAGAGAACCTAAAAAAAGTTTTGGTGAATATTACCTTTGGAAATAGGAACTTTCCCCCTTTAAAAATAAAAACTTTTTTTTTATTTGAAATTAACCCTTTTCTTCAACACTTTATTTTAAAATCTCTTATTTTGAATAGGAAACCAAGCAATATAAAATTATAATACCTTTGAATTTTGAACCCAAATCTTAGAACCATGTGCATTTAAAAAGGAAAGGAATTAGATGCTCAATAACTGGGGAATGGCTGAACAAATTATGGTTTAATAATGTATTATTTGTTATTCTGTAAAAATGATAAGCATGGAAAGACTCACATGAATGGATGCAAAGTTAAATAAGCCAAGTGAAAAAAAGAATATAAATAACTATAATACTGTATACAGGGTACAATAATCCAGAAACATTAGGAACTAGATGCTGCAAAATGATAAAGATAAAACTTTATCCATAGAAGTCATATGACAAGCCATCTTTATCTGTTCCCATCCAGAAGTAAGAGTCCATGAATATGGAATAATGAATATAATATGAAGTTATTCTAAGATTTGTTCATTTTTTTTCTTTTCTTATTCACTTCTTTCTTTTTGGAAAAAAAAAGTTTTTCATTTTACAAATATTTGACAATAATTTATATCAATAAAATAAAGTAATATTTTTTTATTATTAAAACTATTTATTTGCAAAACATATGTATGGGTAATTCTTCAACATTAACCCTTACAAAGCTTTCTGTTACAAATTTTTTCTCCCCTACTCCCCACCCCTTTCCTACATGGCAGGATATCCACTACATATTAATTATGTTAAAATACTTGACAAATCGAATATATGTATACATAAAATAAAGTAATAATAAAATATAAATAAAATCCATCTTAAAAGAATTTATTGTACCATGAGAGATGCAATGAACAGAAAGTTGACCTTTAAAAATCAAGATGACCTGAGTTCAAGTTCCATTTCTGAGACATACTAGCTGTGTGCCTATGGACTGGACAAATGTCAATCTCTTTAGTGCTCTAAGCAAAACTCTAAGAAATTTGACATCTGCTTTGGCAGAAGTAACTCTCATTCAGGAGTTCTTTATAATAGTGAAATAAGCAACTATGAAGTATTCACAGAAATATAGGGAGACATTTGAACTAATGTAAAGCAAATGACTTCAATAAAGTAAATGAAAAAATAATTAAAATGAAATAAAATTGAGCATTTTGTAGTTGCAATGAGTCACCTTAGCCACAGAGAAGAAAATACATCCCATTTTTCTCATCTCTTTCCTAATACTGTTTCTCTTTTCCATCAACTTATACTCTCAGTCTGTGGTTGTGTCCTTGCTAGCTGCTGCCTACTATGTGTTGGATACTCTGCTAGATGATGAGGATACAAAATGGGACAAAAGAGAATCCCTGCCATGAAGAAGCTTAAAATCTAATGGAGGAAAAAAAATCTAACGGAGGACATATCATGAAAACAAATATATGCAAAGCAAGTTCCATACAAAATATGTAAGAAATAATTGAAGAGGGAAGGTGCCAGAATTAAGAGGAATTACAGGAAGTTTGCAATTAAAAAATGGGATTTTAGTTGGGACTTCAAAGAAACCATGAAACCAAAAGACAAAGAAAAAGAGCATTTCAGGCATGGGAAACATACAAGGGATATGCCCAAAATAGAATTATGGAGTGTCTTGTTCATGGCACAGCCTGAAAGTCAGTGTAACTCCACTTTAGAATACAGACATGGAGTAAGGAATAAGAAGACTGGAAGATTAGAATTTTTAAACACCTGATGTGAGATGTCACTAAGCTAGGTTACCAAATCTGTTCCGCTTGATATTCTGTTTTCTGGCTGGAATTACCTTCCTATGGGGTATTTACTACCTCAAATGATGCTTTGTCTATATCTATGTCTATCTAGGTTGTGTCTGTCTTTCCACTGGACGCAAGGTCTGACTGGTCTAGCAACTTCATGGGTAATACAGGGAAGGGAGCAAAAGAAAAATCATCTTCCTGACCTCTACAGTGTCTCCTCCACAGGTATCTGCTTTAATCTCTCATTTTCAAACTGTTGAATTTCTTCCAAGGCCTATTTTACAACTATCTAATTAAAACTCATGGTCAGGTTAATTTGTTTGCTCAGCCAAATGTCTGTCCTTTTCTTGACTCAATCAGATGAATGTTTATCTAAATTTCTCCACACTTTATCCATTGTAAAGATGTCAAAATCTTATTAAGTGATTGTCCAAAGTGAGGTAGGTAGGAGGAAGAAAAGAAAATGTAGCAGGTATTTATTAAGCATCTGTTATGTTCCTAAGTGTCAGGCAATTAAAAAAGGTCTTTTTTTTTCCCTAGAAATATTTGTCTTTGTTCTGAACTATTCCCTCCTACCTTCCCACCTGCTAAATTTCCTGAGATTTTGTAGCTAATCATTTTACAGATATTATTCTATTTAATAAACAGGGAATTCTATCTCACCTCCTTTACCTTAATTGACATAACCCCCTTGCTAGAAATTTTGCATCATCTCTTCCCTTTATAATCCATCCTCTGCTCTGTTGCCAAAGTGATATTCTAAAAACATAAGAGTAACCATCTCACTCTCCTGCTTTAGATTCTCTTTAAATTCTCTATTGCTTCTAGGTTAAAATATCAGCTTCTCTCTCTTTTTTTTTTTAATTTAAAGCACCATCTAGCTGGATCCAGTCTATTTTACTGGGCTTATTTTACATCATTCTGCTTCATTTCTCTGATATCCTACTTCATTTCTCTGATATACTTGAAATTTGCTGTATCTACTTCCCACCTCCACATTTTTGTTAGGCTGTCCCAGCACCATCACTTCATCTTTGCAATGTATTTCTTCCTACCTCTAGGCCTCTTAAAATTCCTAATTTCCTTCACAGCTCATCTCAGTTTCCCCATCCAACATTTTCTGATTCTTCAGATTGGGGGAATCTCCTCTTTACCTCCTCCTCCACAAATATAGAAATTACCTTGTATTTCTAAAACAGGGTTGTATTTTATATAGTTTATTTTTACTTTAATCCCTACATTTGGCTACCCTTAAAAGAATGGAAAAAGTACAAAAAGAGAAAGAGAATTACAGAAGATCAATTGACTACTTTGCCACTTTCACCAATGATACACATTTTCTGCATTTAATGCAGCATGTATCTGAAAAATCTAATTTCAGTAGTTTTAATAAATCTTGTTACAAAGTTTGATAAGAGACAGGAGAAATTATATTCTATTCCCAAACAAACAGTATTGAAGCAGAGTGTAGCAGGTCTTAGTTCTGAAGATAAGAGAAAGGTCACCTTTTCCTAATGCAAACTATTTATTTTGCTGGCAAATAGCACCATTGGTACATTTTCAAGCAGAGAGATAATGCTGATAATATCTCATGCTGAAAACTTGTGAAATCACATCATACCATTTGTTGTTAGCAATGCTACTTGTCATGTAGGTTGGGCCCCCAAAGCCTACATTCTGACATATAATGAGTGACAAAATGCCAATGTCGTGGCTAACTTATTCCCTTCTGAGGAAACTAATATTAATCCATAAGAACTTTCTCCCATTTCTTTGCTGTATCCTCCCTATGTTAGATCTTCCCTGTGCTTTGCATGATTTATAATAGATGATTACACAGATTCATGCATGAAAATGGCATTCTTCTATCGCAACATGATGATTCATCTCAGGAAATTTAGCAGGTGGGAAGGTAGGAGGGAATAGTTCAGAACAAAGACAAATATTTCTAGGGAAAAAAAAAAGACCTTTTTCAATTGCCTGACACTTAGGAATTTATTTTTTTGTTCAAAGTTAATGGAAAAAATGCTCAAGTGAGGAAGCAGGGTACTTTTTGTCTTTTCTTTGTATATTCCTTCCCTGGATGTATAGATAATACACAAAAATAATTCCTCCTCTTATTCTTTTGGGAAAATAATCATCTGTCTATAGACAAGAGGAAGTTACTACGGAACTCATAGTGATGATGGCTTGCACTGAGCCATCCATGTTCTTTTGCTCTGTTGCTTCTACATTCATCTGTAAAATAAATGGCCTGAGCTAGGGCTATATTCTATGTTCTTAAAAGAGGAATTTTTTTTCTTTCTAAAACTAATTGATAAATGGAACTTGAAATCTAAACTAGACAAATTAGCAACAATTCTTAGTATTTGTAGTTCACATTTGTAGAATGGTTACCTTACATCCTCTGAAATATGTTGTATACATGCTTTTAGAATATGCTCCCCAATATTGATCAACCAATTGACATCTCATATGCCAAAAGTCTTTGACAAGAAGATATAGTAAGAGCAACAATTACAAAACAACCCCCAAATTTAAAGTATACTCTCCCATTTACACATATACAGTCATCCCTGGAAAAAGTGGGCTGAAATTTAGAGGTAACTGGGCACTTATATGTAAAGAATGTATAGGACTGAAGAATATTTTGTTTCATGGCCCTGGGAGCACTTTTCTACCTTTGAGGACTCCTGACCAATTTTTCTTTGGGATGAAGCACTGGTAATGAAAAAATCATTGCCTTGCTTGGCTAGAATAGTTCCATTCATGACTTGGAGTTTTTACTGATAGATAATTTACTACTGTGCTGGGTGAAGTAGATCACTGATGCTCTCTAGTTTCAGTGGACTTGGCAGCTGCTGGTGGTCATGATTTTCAAAGCCTCTGCTATGCTGCCAATGAATCCTCAGGACTGCTTTGAGGGATCTCCTGGTCATCCCCCAGGACATTCATTCACAAGGAAAAAGAAGGCTTGCCATTGACTAAGTTGAAATGGTTAGGTATCTCCACTCCAATTCTTGGAATTCAAAGAAATTATCTACCAGGAAAATGCAACTAATATGCAGATAAATACATGGAAGAGACAATGTAATATTAGGAAGGATTAAATGTTGCTGGAAAAGACTGAGAGATCATTCAATAGAATTTTGTCGAAGTACACTTAATTCTTTAGCCCAGCCTCTCTTTATACAGCAGACCTTTGAACTCTGAAGCCAACTAAAAGGATTTTGATCATCAGTTATTCCTTGTTCTTCAGTCACTTGTGACCAGAATTTGGATTCTCAAATTTGCACATGCTGGGTTAGAACCAGGCAAAGGATACATTCTCTGTAGAGCAGATGAGGAAGCATAAATCTCACTATTCCCTGAGAAATGGTCTCCCATTAATCACCCATTCCCCTCATTAAACAGAACTCACAGAATTTTCTAAAGTCATGTTGTTAGTTAATTCCAGAATCAAAATCCAAACACAGATTCTCTGACTCTTACGTCTAATATTGGGTCCACTATAGATCCACTAGATCTTCATTTCAACCAAATGACTTATGCAATTCAATTCATGTAGCTGTAAGCACCCTTAATTCTTATACAGTGAAGAATGGAGTTTTCTCTCCCTATACTCCTTGCATATGTTGTACTCCCTAGCACAGTGTCTTGAACATGAGAAGCACTTAAGTATATGTTGTTGAATAGAATTTATTTTAAAAACTATTTGTTGAATGAATAATCATTGTGAAAACTATAAGTTCCTCAAAGACAAGGCCATGGTTCTCCACCCTCCTGGATGTAGCAGCAACACAAAAGTCAGGTTTAGAATGACATCTAAACCTATTCTACTTGTTTAGGACTAGTAACAATGGGAAAAAATGAAGACAGGTTGATTTTGGCCTGATGACTAATAATGATCAATAAATGCTTGTTTGCTTTATTGATTGACATAAATTTTAGCTTCCAAATCTCCAGTATATCAAACAATGAAACCAATCCTGATTCTATAATTTTTGTCTTTATTCAAGGTTCAACTCAGATGCTAGAGTCTATCCAATTTCCTAAAGATAACGTTTTCACAGCTTTTTTTCTCAGTCATTGGCATTTGTTTCTTCTTCAAATTATCCTGTCTTTTCCATGTATTTGTCTGCAAATAAGTTGCATTCTCTTGCTAGATGTAAGTTCCATGAAGGCAGACTTTTTTCCCCTCTTTTCTTTATATTCCCATCAATTAGCATAGAACATTCAAACATAGTAGGTGCTTCGTAAATATTTTTAAATTGACTTCTGTAAGTAGGATGGGCTGCTTCATGAGATTCTGAGTCCCCTATTGTTGAAAAATATCAAGCTAAAGCTGGAAATTTTCAGAAAATGTGACAAAAGTGATTTATGTAGATATGGTTTGGACTGGATGGCCACTGAGATCTCTTCCAATGACGATGGAATTGAGAGGTTTTCAGAGCTGCTCAGTCTACTAGAAGATAAAGGCAAAGAGTATAAATACGTGAGGATGAAGATATTCAGGGCCATTAGTTTGATTCATTCATTATTTATTATCAAGAAGATGTTTGGGTTTCCTTGAGAACAGATATCAAAGTAGCAAATTAAAAAAAATAATTCTACAGGTTTGGGATATGTTCAAAAACATCAACTTTAACTTAAAAAACAAACAAAAAACCCACCAAACTATCCTGCAACTAGTCAAACTGATGTACAATTTCAAGTCACAGAGTGAAAATGAACCAAGAAATCCCCTTTAGCCAAGAGTCTTTGAACTTGGTGATTCATTTCATATAGCCAACCTACAGATAATGGTCCCGAAAACTTCAATGTACAAATAATATAGTTTTTTTTAATAAAGGAATACTTAGTGAACAGAGGGCATTGCTGAAAGCTAAAAGTAGCAACTGGGACATACCATAATTATCAAAGAATTTTAAAAAAAATATCTGATGTGATAACTGGGAAGTGTTAAAGTATGTCATATGTCAATTCTCATTCTTTTAGGTTCATGTTCCTTGAACTGCAGCTAAAATCCTAGAGAAAATCTACGTCAAATTTGTTTGCACATAAAGAACATAATAACCAGTCTGGGACAGAATGTTTTGTTCATCATTATATAAAAGAGTAGGGAAAATTTTTATTTAGTAAAAAGTAAAGGAAAGGAAAGAAAATGTTATAGAGACATATATAGGTAGATTGACAGGGAGAGAGAGAGAGAGAGAGAGAGAGAGAGAGAGAGAGAGAGAGAGAGAGAGTTAAAGAGCAGTTAGATTAGCTAGTATTTGTATAATGCTTTTTGTTTGCAAAGAAATTTACAAATATTTCATTTTATCCTTAAATCAATTCTGCAAGATAGATGCTATGACTATATTTTACAGATATAGGAGGTAAGGCAAACAGAATTAATTGATTTTCTCAGGGTCACAATAGCTAGCAAATGTTTTGTCCTGGAGTCAGGTCAGGTCAGATCTATCCATTGTGCCTACTAAATGGATTTAGGAAAACTTATTATACACTAGCTGTGTGATTTTAGGCAAATCAGTAAACCTCTCTATTGTTTTCCTCATTTATAAAATGGAAATAATAGTAGTACATACTTCACAGCACCATTCTAAGGATCAATTATGCCTGTGTGGTAATCTGCAAACTTTAAAGCATGATGCAAGTGTTAGCTATTATTTTTATTATTGTCATCAAAAATTCAGATTTTCACAGAGGCCACCATACATATGCCAAAGTGTTCTTTGTAAATATGCAACTATATATGGAATTAAATTGAGCAAAATTTTATTTTAGATTTGTGAAACAGACCAAGTTCTTGGCCCATATGCTCTTTCACAGGCAGAGACCATGGTTAGTATGGATAAGAGATCCATACTGAAAACAGCACTGAATTTGGAGTCAGCTAACTTGGATCCTAATCCTGCCCCAGAAATTTGTTACTTTTAGAACCTGAAGTAAAGAATTTTAAGTGACTAGACTTCTTTTTATTTGTAAAATGAAGAAAGATTGAATTTTATGACTTCTGAGATTCTTCCCCATTTTAAAACTACAATCGTCTCAGAAATTGCTGTGTCATAAGCTAGTTGAGGTAACTTGTCCAGTATCATAATTTCTCTTAGACTTTAGTTTTTGGATGAAAATGCAAGAAAACAAAAATCTGTATTACAATGTATAGAATGTTGTGTGATTCTGAATCATCTATAAGGCAATGTGGGACAGAGATTTGAACTTAAGACCTGATTTCATTTCCTGACAGTCAGTGAATAAGCTTTTACTAAATGCCTTCTATGTTCCTAGCACTGTGCTAAGCCCTGGGGATTTAAAGAAAACCAAAAGACCATTCCTGTCTTCTAGGAGGTCAAGATCTATTGGATGTACAAACTATAATCAGAACAGATAGAAGTCAATCAACTTGAAGGAGGCACTAGATTTAAAAGGGATTAGGAATTGCTTCCTGAAAAAGGTAGGGTTTTATCTGACATTTGGAAAAAGTCAGTGGAAGGCATTAACTCCTCCTAATTATTTGACACTGCTTAAATCATTAAACACCTCTAAGCCTCAGGCAATGTCCTAGGATTTATCTACTAAATAAAAATTTGGTTGTTATTTGAGTTATGAAAGCAATTTCCATATTGGGAGTCATGTCATTTATAGCTATAGAATATTATTAAAAGGAAATCTAACTTTAATTATTTTGCCAAACAAATGCATACCATCCCCGATATTCTCATTATTTCAGTATTTTTATTTGTTAAAGATTGATTTAGATTTAGTTTTTTTTAGATTTAAATTTAGATTAGATTTAGATAAAGATTAGATTTAGCTAAAGATTATTAAAGAAAGATTGAACTCTATTACTTTTGAGATTCTTCCCCATTCTATAGCTGCAATCCTATTGTCTCCAACTAAATTTATCTCCAACTAAAAAAATGATAATTAAATGGCTCTTTACTGTATCTGATGTCTATTGCTACATTCCAACAGTCCAAAGTTAATTTTTTCTGAGTAGGTTCTGTTTGCACCAATGCAAATGGTGACTTCCTCTACACATTAGGAAATGACTTTATGAGACACTGAGTGCTCCAAAATTAACCATCATGTAGCCAATCGAATGTTGAGGCTCTCCAAAATGAGAAAGGCTGGTTCTCAAGTGTCAACCTATCTATAATCCATCTCCTGACCCACATTCAAAGTGTTTCCAATTTTGGAAGGACCTGTTACAATCTGCCCTGGGCTGACAGCCATGTGTAACCCAGGGTCACCTTTGAGTCAGGATGTGGCATGTGAGTAGAACTTTAGAGGTTTTTTTTTTTTTCTTTAGTACTTTTTAATAACTTCAGGAATGCTAACATGTCTCTTTTGCAGATGTGAAGATTGATATATGAGAAAAACAGGTGTTTCCTTCAGGTGTTCCAAATTTCTAGCTGGAATCTAAAACCCATTTTAAAATCTGAGTATCATCTGAAAGAAATAATTTCCTAAGTTGTAATTATATCCAATATTCCTCACATGTGTGTATGTGTGTGTGTGAGAGAGAGAGAGAGAGAAAGAGAGAGACAGAGAGAGACAGAGAGACAGAGAGAGACAGAGAGACAGGGAGAAAGAGAGAGAGGCAGAGACAGAGATAATATGCTTGTCTAATTATATGTTTCTTTTAGTATCACTATTTCTGCTAAAAAGTGATTTGTGCTTTTCAGACAGTGGATTCTCTAGTTTCACTCCCAACTCAGTATCACATTTAAAATGCTACAATTGTGTCTAAGCATTGGTGGAAATAACACTTTCCTGAACTCTGCCAAACTGACAATTTTGAAACATGCTTTCTGGTGACAATGTAAGGTTTGTTGCCCAATGTAATCTCCTTAGCAGATGTTCAGTTTTTAAAAGCTCACTTCATACCCAAATTCCACTCAAGGCTTGTCAGAACATCAGCAATACATAAACCCATAATATATCCTAAAGCAGAAAGACCTGCCATGTAGTTTAGACCTTCTCAAATATGCCTCAGGCTTTGGTAGTTAGCACTTAACAAAGGATTCTCCTGGTGACAGGTTACTGAAATGGAATGGAAATTTGGATAAGGTATCTGGGGTTATGCATAATATGGACCAACTTTTACAAAGCACATAGTCATTAAATGCTACTTTCCCCCTTGAAAGCAAAGATATGATTGCTGTAGAAACCAAAGCTATATTTTTGGAGCTGCATGAGGCAGATATTTATCTTTATAAACATACTGTTAAATCTAATTTATGGTTAAACTAAAAATTCGGGTCTATATTGAACAAGTTTAGAAATTTCTTTTAAAGATCCATCCAACAAAACATGATTCTAAATGCTTTTGTATATAATTACACAATGGCTTAGTTTCAGAGTTGGAAGGGAGTTTAAAGGCTATCTATTCTAAACAAAGAAAAAACAAATTCCAACTATCACACACAATACAAATGACCTCCTAGTGTTTTCATGAAGAGTGCTTACAAGGAGGGATCTCTTGGGGTGACCCATTCAGCTTTTGCTTTTGTTCCATTGTTTATTCTTGTTTGACCCTTCATGACTCTAAGGAACTATACTCTTTATGGGGTATTCTTGGCAAAGATACTGGAATGGTTTGTTATTTACTTCTTTAATGGATTAGGACAAACAAAAGATTAATGACTTACTACAGAACTAGTAAGTGAGGTGAAATTTGAACTCAGTTTTTTCTGACTCCAGGACCAGTCTACTGAGACACCTAAATTGAATTCTCCTTTTATGTAGATATAAATGTTGGGAAGTTTTATCTTCAATTAGATTTAGCTTTACCTATTTTCAACTTCCATGCATTGATTTGAATTTTGTACTTTAGGGCCAAGCAAACATATCGATTCTCACTCCTGAGCCATATCACTGTCTTTCAGGAAAAGACAATTATCAAGTGCCCTTCCTTTCTGCCAAGCTCTCCACAGTCTTTTTTTTTCCCTACACTGAACATTCCCACCTCCTTCAATAGACTATTATCTAGCAGATTATAAATAATAATAATCTATAGACTCTTTTGCCTAAAAAAATTAAAAGCCTTTTAATTACAGGACATTCAAATACTGTCTAAAAGAAGAAAGAATTTACCAGTCACATTTTTATTTGTCCCAAAAGAGTTTTTTCATGCCCCACAGAATACTTTTGATATTGCATACAGTGAAATGGCTTAAACCCACTAACAAACATTTTGCATTAGAGACTTGTCTTTATTTTTTTTAATTAATTAAAGCTTTTTATTTACAGAACATATGAATGATTTTTCTACATTGATCTTTGAAAAAAATTTTTTGTTCCAAATTTTTCCCTCCTTCCCCCCACCCCCATCCTTAGATGACAGGTAGTCTAATACATGCTAAATATGTTAAATTATATGACAAATACAATATATGTATACATGTCTATACAGTTATCTTACTGCACAAGAAAAATCAGATATAGAAAGAGAGAAAAAAAAAACAACCCAAGAAGGAAAACAAAATGCAAGCAAATATT
The DNA here is from genome assembly GCA_023553655.1 of Myrmecobius fasciatus. Classification (NCBI taxonomy): domain Eukaryota; kingdom Metazoa; phylum Chordata; class Mammalia; order Dasyuromorphia; family Myrmecobiidae; genus Myrmecobius; species Myrmecobius fasciatus. The sequence continues at coordinate 3,755 of JAJPUD010006887.1, read as the reverse complement.
CACAGAAAGCATCAAAATGCTGTGTTGTAGTCCACACTCAGTTCCCACAGGCCTCTCTCTGGATGTATATGACTATCTTCATTGCTAAACAATAGGAACTTGTTTGAATCACATCATTGTTGAAGAGAACCATGTCCATCAGAATTGATCATTGTATAGTCTTCTTGCTGTGTATAATGATCTCTTGGTTCTGCTCATTTCACTTAGCATCAGTTCATATAGGTCTCTCCAGGTATCTCTGAAATCATCTTGTTGGTCATTTCTTAAAGAAAAATAATAGTCCATAACATTCATATACCATAATTTATTCAGCCATTCTCCAATTCATTCAGTTTCCAGTTTTTAGCCATTACAAAAAGGGCTGCCACAAACATTTTTGCACATGTGGATCCTTTTCCCTCCTTTAAGATCACTTTGGGATATAGGCCCAGTAGAAACACTGCTGGGTCAACAGTTTGATAACTCTTTGAGCATAATTCCAGATTGCTCTCCAGAATGGTTGGATCCATTCACAGTTCCACCAACAGTGTATCAGTGTCCCAGTTTTCCCACATCCCCTCCAACATTCGTCATTATCTTTTCCTGTCATCTTAGCCAATCTGACAGGTGTGTAGTGTTATCTCAGAGTTGTCTTAATTTGCATTTCTCTGATCAATAGTGATTTGGAGCACCTTTTCATGTGACTAGAAATAGTTTCAATTTTCTTCATCTGAAAATTGTCTGTTCATATCTTTTGACCATTTATCAATTGGAGAATGCCTTGAATTTTTATATATTTGAGTCCCTTCTCTATATATTTTAGAAATGAGGCCTTTATCAGAATTTTTGAATGTAAAATGTTTTCCCAGTTTATTGCTTCCCTTCTAATCTTGTCTGCATTCGTTTTATTTATACAAAACCTTTTTAACTTGATATAGTCAAAATTATCTATTTTGTGACTAATGATGATCTCTAGTTCTTCTTTGGTCATAAATTCCTTCCTCCTCTGAGAAGTAAACCATCCTACATTCTTCTAATTTGTTTATAATGTCTTTCTTTATGTCTGGATCATGAATCCATTTCTACCTCATCTTAGTATATGGTTTTAGGTGTCGGTCAATGCCTATTTTCTTCCATAATAATTTCCAATTTTCCCAGTAGTTTTTGTCAATAGTGAGTTTTTAATCCCCAAAGCTGGAGTCTTTGGGTTTATCAAACACTAGATTACTATTGTCATTGACTATTTTGTCCTGTGAACCTAACCTATTCCACTGATCAACTACTCTGTTTCTTAGCCAGTACCAAATGGTTTTGATGACTGCTGCTTTATAATATAGTTTTAGATCTGGTACAACTAGGCCAACCTCATTTGCGTTTTTTTTGTTTGTTTGTTTGTTTTGTTTTGTTTTGTTTTGTTTTTTATTAATTCCCTTGAAATTCTTGACCTTTTGTTTTTCCAGATGAATTTTGTTATGTTTTTCTAGGTCAGTAAAATAATTTCTTGGGAGTTTGATTGGTATAGTACTAAATAAATACATTAGTTTAAGTAGTATTGTCATATTTACTATATTTGCTCAACCTATCCAAGAGCACTTGATATTTTTCCAATTGTTTAGAGCTGACTTTATTTGTGTAGAGAGTGTTTTGTAGTTTTGTAAATCCTTGTATTTGTTTCCCACATGGTTCACCAACATATCAGACCTGAGGGCATTTTAATGCCTAATATTTGGTTTTAATGCCTAATATTTAATCTGGAATTAAGAAATGAGAAAACTCATCTTTCTGAATGTAAATTTATCCTCAAACACCAGCTGTACAAATCTAGGCAAGTTACTTAACATTGTTTTCCTCAGTTTCTTCATCTACAAAGTGAACTAGAGAAGATAATGTCAACCTGCTCCAGTATCTTTGCAAAGAAAACTTTAAATGAGGTCACGAAGAGTTGAACACAACTCCATTATTTTAGTGATAGTCTATTTCCATAGGATTTTCCTCTCATCCTTTCCTTAATCATTTATCTATCCTATCTCAAGTCTTTTTAATTTACTTAGACTGAATATTTCTCATTTGTTTTCCTTATTTTTCTGCCTTTTTTAATCCTTTTTTTCCCCTACTCTATTCTTGTAACATACTTGTGGCATCTTTTCTCAATAATTGTTCTTTTACTCATTTCTCTTCCTTTCTATGCTATTATTTATTCTATATTCCATATCTTCTCTTCATCCTTCTTTATTTTTCCTGGGCCTCTTATGAGAGTAGAAGTTGTAGATTGCCAGATTTGAGTTTCTTCTTGTACACCTTTATATTTGTAGGCATTATGCCTCTTTTTCTTGTTTTCTGCTGAGCCTCAGTCTTAGAAATAACAATTCATAAATGACTAAAGGAAATGAATAAATATTTCTCAAAAGAAGAGTTGAAAACCATCAACAATATCAAAGAATGCCTTACACCACCAATAAAATAAATCTCAGTCAAAACAACTCTGAGGTTTTATTTCATTCTCAGCAAATTGGCAAAGATAAAAGACGGGAATAAATGTTGGTGGGATTATGAAAAGACAGCCATACTAATGCACTATTATTGGATGTCTGATTAAAATTAACTATATTGAAAAGCAATTCAACATTATTCAAAAGAAATGAGTAAAATAATCTTATCCTTTCATCTATGGTTTGCCATATATCCAAAGAAGATTATTGATGAAAAATAAAGGCTCTATGTTAAAAAAAATCATTTCTAGAGCAGCAATTAGAAACAAAGGAAATAATTATCAATTATGGAGAGACTTAAAAAAAGTTGTGCTATAACAATGTATTGAAGTGCCACACAATACTTTAAGAAAAAAAAACTATGATGAGTAGAAAGAATTATGAAAACATTTATGCAAAATCATATAAAATAAAGTAGAACTGAAAAACAATATATACAATGACAGCAACAATGCAAATTGAAAAAATATTGAAAAAATAAAATTAATTACAGCAGAAGTGTAATATTCAAATTTGGCCACCAAAAAGAGATATAAAAAAGCATAATTTTTGTAAAGGGGTGGGGGAACTATTGATAAAATGATATACTTTTCGATGTGTTTAGTTTCATTAAGCTTTCTTTTCCTTTTCTTTTTAATTTTATTTTGCAAGTGATTACTCTCTGGGAAGGAAAATGAGGAAAGATACACTGGAAATGTAGATGGTGTAAAAAAAAGATAATAATATAACTTTTAATATCAATTAATGTTAGAAAAAAAGTGCCATGTGGAAGCAATGTCATGAAAAATGAAATCTTACTTTCCCTTTGTTGTTCACCTATAAACTGGTAAGGATGAAGTTCTTTTCTTTTCTTTTTCTTTTTTGTCATACCCATAATTTGTCCATTTTCTCATGATAGTATTTGTCGAGTTCTCTTATGCAGAATGAAGATATTTAGAATGTGGAATATTGTTAATTCAGCTTCTCTTTCCTTGTCCTGATTCTGTAGAGTCTCCTTCCCTAAACCTCTTGAGTCCTCTTTGTTTTTTTTTCCTTTACTCCACAATTCAAAATCTTAAAAAAAATGATACTAAAGCTTTGAAAAGTTTTCTTGACAATATTTTTGGGTTTCTTATGATATATTTAAAAGTATAATTCACTTTTCCCTTAAGAATTCCTTTAAGAAGGCCCCACATGTGCAAGAATGTTTGTGGCAGCCCTTTTTGTAGTGGCTAGAAACTGGAAATTGAATAGATGCCCTTCAATTGGAGAATGGCTGAATAAATTATGGTATATGAATATTATGGA